>JARYZH020000181.1:0-95000 GCA_030021035.2 Notholithocarpus densiflorus | reverse complement strand
TTCTTTGAAAGTGATGTCAAAAACTAACATTTGCTCACACTTTTGCTAATAACTCTTAAAGCACAACAAATTTTTTAGTGAGTTTTTTCATTGGAAATTAGACATTTAAGGCTTCAAAATAGAAACAATTTTAACCCAAATTTTGGATTTTAAAATTTTGAGAAATGTCCTTTTGAAGTTTGGGCAACAATGCTACAATGCTATCAATCGGGCATGCATGCGTATGTAGCCTTCGGGCCTATGTATGCAGATATGTCCAAAAACCTTTTTTTTTTTTTTTTTTTATAAAATATTTAAGCCCCCAATTTTTTTCATGAAATTAGATAGTAATGATATTTTTTATACTTTCAAAAAGCAAATATAGATTTTGTGAGTATGACACATCATTAGAGAGAAATTTACAAGATTATCTAATATTGCTATTTTTAGAATTTGGGCTTAGATGTATAATGAAAGTGATTTTCCTGGAACCCAATAACCAGCTTAATTGAGTGAGGACAAAATATCATATTAAATATGGTGAATTTATTCTTGCCTCTAAGCTTACTTCATTTTTATTCATTGATTCCCTCTCCTCCCCCCCCCCCCCCCAACTCCACATGGCGTAAGATCCCCATCACATGAATAGGAGAATGATGTTTTCAATCCACTTCATCCAATCATCCATTGATATTTAAAATATTATAATAAGTAAAGATAATAGTAATATGGTAAATCTTATAATACAGATGTTTTGGGATGCCTAACACTTTACCCACACATAAAAGAATCCTCAAACTTATACATTGACACCCCATTTTGCAACTCCCATTCAACCTCACTTGCATAGCATTGCATATGATCACCATCTAATGTCTCCAGGGAAAAGTTTTAATTTTGGCAATTTGATCTCTAAATACATTCCACGAAATGAATCTTGAGGTCATAATGATTAAAACAACTATTCATGAGCTATAATTGGACAACCAGATTAAAAGATATCAAGAAAATAAGTTTTAATGGTAAGGTGCACTTGCATGAATTAAGTTCCAACCATACATGATTATGATCTCTTAATTTTAATTGGTCTATTTTAGTCCAATTTAAATTTAATGATGTGTCATAATCCAGTTGGTTAAGGATAGGTTTTATGATAAGGTTGCATGCACCCAATTTAATCTAAAGTAAAAAAATTTATTAATTCCTGATAGAATAGAGAGAAATTGATTAATTAATTAATTGGATTTAAAAAAAATTAATTTTCTAAACTTTAGGACCAAGAAAATCAGAAAATGAAGTCAAAATTTGGAGGAAATCAGATCAAAATTGAAATGGAAATGAACAAAAAGAAAAATGAAAAGATCTAGGAGGGTCTAAGTCCAAGTGTTGACCCCCCATATTTCCTTCATTTTCAATTCAGTGTGCTCCCCACTCAAGTTGACTTTGAATCCTATGTTTTTTTTTTCTTTTGAAAACATAGTTTTTCCTGAGCTCCACATCGCTTGGAGACTCCTCCCTAACTCCCTTACATGGGCCACATCTAGTATAAAACTCTCATCCACCAACAGTTCAAGGCACATAAAAAACTCTAGAAATCCTCAGAGCTACCTGGTAAACTGAGATCTCTCTCTCTCTCTCTACATATTCTCAAGAGTTAGTAGTAGGAATGCATCTTTAATGTCTTGGACCTCCTGGTCTCAATTCACTAGAAGGGATAGTTTGGATCTCCCAGTCTTAGGCTACCAACTACTTACAAATCTCCCTCTATAGGAGTTTTCTTACTTGGAGTGCTAGTGCATGCAGGTAATGTTTCTAAACCTTCTCTTTTTATTTATGCCCTAGCTATTTAGATTCTAGCATGCTTTAGTTTCTTAGTTCTTTACATGTTCTTGGTTGCTAGTACGCTAGATCTATGTTGTTCTTAGCTTTGTATGATCTAGGGTTTTTTCAATTCATATAACATGTTCAAATGCTTTTAGATTAGAGTTTTTCAATTCAAATAACATGTTCACATACTCTTAGATTAGAGTTTATCACACATCACACATATATTCACCATGTCTCTTAATTCTTTTCAAATAGCTATCTATGGATGTCTAGAATAGGGTTTCATCATGCTTATCAATGTTTGTTTCATTCTTTGCAATCATATGTTTTTGGATGTTATAAACACTAGAATGATGTGATGTGATCATTAGCTACCAAAGTCTAGAAGACTTGTTTCACCAAGTAGGTTGGTGCCTAATACCTTCCAATCCTGTAACTTAATGTAGACACTGCATTTTTTACCCCTTACGACTCGGGCCCCCGTTCCCCAATGATACTAAAATTCTAAGGCCCAAGGTTGGTTTAGGGCCCAATCATATTACAAGTTGACTTGAGAGGTGTTAAAATGGAAAGCATAACTTTTCATGAGCAAATAAATCTATTTTTGGAAAATAAAAGGCCAAGGAAACCCTCGGCCTGCGTATGCAGGCACAAACCTGTGCATGCAGCTAGGGTTTCAAAAACCTATGAAAGGCAAGTTTTTTTCATTGATGATGAGGTTTGGAACGAATCCTACATTATCTGGGAGCCATTCAAAACCCCTATTTTCTCACTATATAAAGCCATACATGTCACCTTTTCAAAACACACTGAAAATCCTAAGGGAAAACCTAAGATTCACTAGCTATAGTGAATCAAAGAGGGAGTTTTTCACAAAACATCCTTGAGTCAATTTTATTTGATTAGGACCTTTTCTGGTCTTGATCTCTCGAGTTTAAGATTACTAATAAATTTTATATTTGATTGTGAATAGATTGATTGAGGGGAATGGTCAAAATCAAACTTGAAAAGCTTCTTATTTGAGGTATTGAGTTCTAAGCTTTTCTTTTTCATTTCTTTACCTTTTCTTGCTTTAATCTTTCTGTTTTCCTTGTTTCCTTTGTTTTTTTATAATATAACATGCTTGTTTAGCCTACGTTTTCTTTGCTTTATGATTTTATGCATGTGGTTGTTAGATTTAAGTTATGCTCTGTTTTCAGCATTTCTGTGTTTCCGGGTTAGGGTTTAGGGCGTGTCTGCGTGCGCATGCTTCTGCATGCGTGTGGACACAACGGGGAGTCGCCACCTAGTTTTTGCAATGGTCTAGGAACCATATATATAGTATCCTCTCGAGGAAGGACCTTTTTGATCTTAATACCAGAGATATGGGTTCAAAGTTCAAGTACAGTTTTAGGAAGGTGTTAGGCACCCTAGGGTTGGCTTCCTTACATTGTGTCTTATGTCTTAACTCTATTAAAGGCATACTCAATATTGCATTCTAACTCACACACACACTAGCATTCATCTAAGCATACAACATGGTATTAATCATCCCAAAAAACCCTAATCTTTCACCTATCATGGTATATCACAACCCAAGCCTAGCATGAATCTATCATGGCATCTCATAACGTAAACCTTAGCATGTTATTATCATACATATCATCCACCTAGCATTCATCTAGTATCATGTCATCATATCATATTCAGGGCAGAAACATAGGCAATAAACAAATCATGGTATCATTGAAGAATATTAAAAACACAACATGCTTATTCAAACCACCATATCATGTTCATCAATCCTAAACAGATTACAATATAAAATGCATGTACATATGAATGCATGACTTACCTTACTTACCTTGCTGCATCTTAGCACCTATGGCATTAATGCATGAACATGTGAATGTGTTCATGGCATCAAAACAAAGAAATGAAAGATAAACCCTAATTTTAACATGTGAAAAGCAAACAAATAATCAAATAATGAAACCGAGACTCATACATACAAAGGAGGATCAAAGCACAAGCATATTCATGCAGGGAAATGAGAAATAGAATCAGATAAACTAGGGTTAGGGTTTCTGGGCAGGATCATGCGTACGCATGAACAAGCTTACGTGCACATAATCCAGCCTGCGTACGTAGGCAGGATTATGCGCACGTGGGTTTGGCTACAGAAACCCTAGCCAAGAACACATCAACACAGAAAATAGGGCAGGACCTTAAAAAAATAATTCTAACAATCTAACATGCTTTAAAACATAAAAACTACATAAACTTAAACTACATAAACATATATAAAATAAAACAAGCAAAGAAACAAGATTAAAAGCAAGATTAAAGCAGAAAGGAGAGAAAAGAGTATAGAAATCAATACTATAAACACCGTATTTTGTCCGCCCTTGATTTGCATGCCGGACCCTAAAAATTTCAAAAATATTATCTTTTCTCCATGGGGCCGCGAAAACATCTGGATTGACGTGGCGCAACCCGTTCAGGCATCCGAGCAATCGAAGAGCCTTTTCCTGTCAAATTGACCAAAATGCCCCTGGTCAACCCTGGGTTGACCGAAAGTCAAAGTTTGGTCAAAATCATCCCACTGAGATATCCAAAAAACCATAAAAAGCGTGTCAACAAGATTCTCGAGGCCATAACTTTTGATCTGACAGTTGGATTTTTAGTTTCTTTAGTGTTATGAAAACTAGACATCTAAAGCTTTCCAAGGACACTAAGATCAGCTCAATTCAAGTCCAGGAAGGCCTTTAAATATGCATTTGAAGACGAACCGGGATAAGGCCAGAATTGCTAATGTCAGCAATCTAGCAGAAGACCCTTCAAGGTGCGCCAGCAGTTGAAAGGTCACTTTTTGGCTATAAAAGCCTCCAGACCCCTCATTTTGCACAAAAAAAAAAAAAAAAAAAAAAAAATTTTGGGTAGTTTTTGGGCAATTTCTCTCTCTCTTCTCTCTCTTATTTCTTTCCTAAACACATCCAAATACAGCAAAACACATCAAAACACCTTAGAACATAAAAAATTCTCACATTTTCTCTACAAGCTTCAAGGTAGTGTTCTTGCACCTAATCTTCGTCTCCTTGGTTCCATACCTTGGATTTGAGGTTTAAGGGTGTGGATGTTGCTTTTTAGCTACAATCCGCACCCCTTTCTCTTTCTTGCTTTTCCTTGCTCTTTTTGCTTAAATAAAATGCTTTATTTGCTTTTCCTAGCATGTTTTAGCTTCCTAGCTTGTTTTATAGCTTTCCTAGCATGTCTACTTACTTTTTGCCATGATTTATCACTTTGATGTTGTTGGCTTAGCCTTCTTGGGCTAGGATATTTCTACTTTTCATGTTTGTGCTTAGATCCACATGTTTTTAGGCTCCTTTCCATGTTTATGCTTAGTTCTACATACTTATGTGTTCTTTTCATGTTTATGCTTAGATCTATGTTCATATGCTTAGATCTACATGCCTTTTGCGTTCTTTGCCTTGTTTGTGCTTAGATCTACATGTTAGAGTTTGGATCTATGTTCATATGCTTAGATCTATGTGTTTATGTGCTCCGTGCCATGATTGTGTGCTTAGATCTATGTTGGTTGCTATGCCACTTTAGCCCTTTTTGTCCCTAAATATTTCTCTTTCTTGCTTTTTGGCCCTTCCGGTGGGGTGTAGATCTAGATCCTGTGGTCTAGGCATACATCCGCACACCTAGGCCTATATTAAAGGGTTTGGATCATTTCCTTGCATATCCATGTTTGCTTGCTTACTTCTATGCTTTACATCCGTGATAGCCTCTCTAGATCTAGGCTTTGCTAAGTGCTTGGTGCCTTCCGTGGGTTTGTGCTTAGGTGGTTACATCTGTCCTTCCTAGGGTTTGTTTGGATGTGACCACCTATGAGATACACCTTCGTGGTGTTGGTGTGCTTGCTTCACACCTTTCACTACCCTGTACAATGTCGATATGCTTGCCTTGCTTGCTTTGTGCCACCCATTTGGCTTTCTTTGCTTCTATGCTTTCTCATTACACGCTTGCCTACATGTTCATGCATAAGTCTATATGTCGTCCATACATCAATCCAATGGAGCTATGGACACTCAATCCAAACCTACATTTTTCCTCCTAGGACACCTCTTTTTGTTTGATAACATGTTTGTTTGCCTCTTCATATGCTTCACATGTTTGTTTGCCCCCGTTTGGCATCTTTTCCTAGCTTGTCTTTAGCATGTTTTTCCTTTTGTTTGTTTCTTTGGATGTCTGTTGGCTTGTTTCTTTTTGTCTTTGCATGTACACACATGGAGCGAGGAAGCTTGGAGCAAAGGTGCGACCTCTTAGGCGCGAGCAAAAAGGGCAAGGATGTAAGCAAGAAGACATAAGCCCGCAAAGGGCAATGATCAGTAGATTAGGGGGCCTAGCCCCTCCAGAGTGGTCTTTTCTTTCCCTCTCTTTAAGCCTTTTCTCTAGAGCATGTATTAGGGTCCCCATCCATGTTCCCTCTTTTATTTTCCCACTCCTTGCTTAGGCCGCGTTCCCTAGGTATGGCAATGTCTGTTTTACTTTTCCTGTACCTTGCTGGGCCATACCCTTGGAATGTTGGCGATGTCTGGTTTATTTTCTCGCTCTATGTGATTGCATTGTGCATGATGCATATATATATATATATATATATATGCCTACGTGTGTGTGGGTGGTTGTGCACTTTGTATGATGGACTCTCGTGGCTACGTGAGCGACCCTTTCTAGTTACGAGAGCTCTTGACCTTGTAATATGGGTATGCACTCAAGGCAATTGCTGTAGGTGCATATTCATGCTATATTGTGTGCAAGACCATCGCGGTGTGATTGTCTTGATCCATGTCACCAAGTGACATTGGTTTCCTCATGTATGTGACATGTATCAACATGTTCTAACACTTTGGAGGGTTTTGGCTCACCACAGTGTGAGCATGTCGATGCTCGCCGTATACACAGACGCGAAACCCTACCAGTGCACCATAGTGCACCAAACGCGAAACTCTACCGGATTTTCGCCGTGAAAATAGGGCATTACCATTGCCGTATTCTCACGTCGAAAGCTTGGTGAGAATAGCGTTTGGCGTGCTACGACGCATCTGAGGCAAAGCATTGTCGGATTTTCGCCACGAAAATAAGGCAAAATGCTGCCGGATTTTTGCCATGGAAATTTGGTAGCGAGTTCAAACATACTTGGAAAGCATCGATTGGGACTACACCCATTCGGCAACCAAACCTCAAAGCCCAACACAATTAAAGCCCGGAAAGGTAATGCCAATAGCTTGTTTTCAATTGCCAATGTCTAAAAATTATGGTTTTACCAAAACAAATGACTATCTTCGGACAGGCGTTGTGGGGTGCCTAACACCTATCCCACACGTAACCAGACTTCCAAACTCAAGAATCAAGATTTTTTGCCCATCTACATTAGCTTAGGAAAATGACCTTTTTCTTAACCTGAGATCGGTAATAAAATCAAATAGAGTCAGGTGACCAATCACACCTTAGAAAAAACCCAATGATTGGTGGCGACTTCACTTACCCTTGGTAATTTCCTAAAAATCGACTCACATTCCAATCACACACCCGAGGTATGACACACCTCCTTCACACGCACACACTTATAGCGCGCTAGCGTCGTCGCGTTGGGTGGTCGACATTCAGCCACAAGGCGTCGAAAGACTGGTGACTCCACTGGGGATATTTAGAGAGTTTAGCCTTTAGAGCTTTTGATAAGATCCTAATCTTTGGACATTGGCTTTCAAAAACATTGAAATTGACATTAGCCTTCGGGGCTTTCTTTTTGAAAATTGCTTTTACTATATCCTAGTAAACTATTTTCAAAACTCAAAAATATTTTTCAAAAATGTTTTTCAAAATGGTTTTCCAAAAAAACCGGCTTTGAGGTATTTTTGTATGTGTGAAGCTTTACTGCTTTCCTAAAGCATGCTTTACAGCTTTCTGTCACATGTGTGAACCTAGGGTAGTAAGATTTAATTTCTGCTACACCTTTATCTGTGCTTATATCTATTGTGCTTGGAAAGTCTTTCCCCTTTCATTGTAAAATGCATGACATCACCCCTCATATTGAGTCGAACCTGGGCTCAGCATTGAAGGCTAATGCTGGATGTGTATACCTTAGATAGTTATTGGATACTGAATTGTAGGCTTTTCCTGGGTCCATGGGTGGACAGGATTATGTTGAAAAGGCCCCCTTTATCCGTTTTATCCTGCAACTTCTATGAATGGAAGGATTAGATGATCTATGTCCCCTCTAAGAGTAGGACTAACTTACCAGTTAAGCCGTGTCTCAAATAGTTGGCCTAGACTACGTCAAACCCGTGAGAACTAGGAAGAGCCAAATCTGAGTGAACATCCTAGCCTAGGGTAGGATATCCTTCATAGGATTTTTTTCAAAATGAGTCAAGGGGAAAGTGTCTAGTTTTCGTTTGCAGGTTTTCCCTTTTTGGTTGCATCAAAGACTCACGCTCTAATCCAGGTTCTATCTATCCTGTTTGCACAACATCTGTGATTACCCCTAGAGAAAAGCAACCCCGTTGCTCACACATTAGATCATACCTGGTCCTTAAGGGTTTCTAACCCTACAAGGGCATGCATGCATACACTAATGGCTCCGTCATGTAAATGTGTACAAATAAAATTTGTGGCAAGTAGCTGGAACTCCGCGCCAAGGAGGACATTGCCCAAAGTTCAAGATCTTCTCCAAGAACACCAAGCTATTGAGGATGAAGCTTTTCATTGTAATTTGAATTTTCTTGTATTGTAAAAGGCCCACTGTTGGAGCCATTGTCTATAGCCCATGATCTTGGGGCATTGTAAAAAGTCAAACTTTGTAAAAGCATTACTTTTCCATGTAATCAAAAGAGAATGGTCCATCTCGATATTTCAAGCATGATATGAAAGTTCCAGTTACTTGCCAAGCTTGTGCATTAATTCTGCATCACTGTAGAAACCCACCATGATAAATACCCGATCAAGGGTCCAAGCCAATATTTCGAAACTGATAGGTGCATTTTAAATGAGCAAGAACGTAAACTAACTTTGGGTTTGTTTTGTGTTTCCACATTGTCAAATTTTCAAATGTACCCCATTTCTCTCCTATCCCATTCTTTTCCTTTCCAGGTTCCTAAAGAGAAAAGATTGCTCAAAGGAAACGATCCAAGTTACCATCATACCATGATCCTATCATCACTAGGTCTCGTGCTAAAGAGATGTCTACCAGTGGTCCTTCCCCTATCGAGGAAAACACTTATGAAATTGCTCCTGTGAAAGAGCAGATGGTAGAAATGATGTGCATGATGCAACAACTAGTTGTAGGAGGGAACTGAGGATCATCTGGTCCCACTCTAGAGGGCTTTGCACCCCATTCTGAAAATGAGAACTGGCCACCGCCAGATCCAAATCAGGACCAAACTACACCCCCATTCACCCCACAAGGAAACAACTAAGAAGTGGATCCTCTTAAGGATAAGTCCTCAGAGTCTAGTTACGGTCAGGTCAAAAGTCAAGTGGAGAGACCCTAACTAAGAAAATCCACATCATAGAGGGCTCCGGCGCCCGAGGAAGTGTCGATCGAGACAGTCTGACCAATTTCCCTCAAGTCATTATGCCTCCCAAGTTCAAGGCACCCAAGTTCGTCAAGTATGATGGCACTGGAGATCCTTGCGCCCATCTACGCATGTTCTGTAGGAAGATGGCATCCTATGGAAACAATCATCCGTTGCTCTGCCAGATTTTCCCTGATAGTTTAATTGGCCCTGTAGCCACATGGTATGTGAGATTAGAAAAGACCTCCAGCTGGAGAGAGATGGCCAATGCATTCTTGGAGTATTACCAGTTCAATACTGAGATAGCTCCCGATCACACAGTTCTTCAGAGGACAAAAAAGAATAGTGGGGAATCTTTCCGTGAGTATGCCCAAAGGTGGCGCGAGCTAGCCACCTAAGTGCTTCCTTCTATGATGGAAGACGAGATGATCAAGTGGTTCATTGATGACCTTAAGCCTCCTTACTACGAGAAGATGATCAATGCCCAAGTCACTCACTTTGCAAGCCTGATTCCTATTGAGGAGCATATTGATGAGGGTATTAGGAGTAAGAAGATAGTCGATCTTGAGGCTTTGAATTCTATGATAGAACAACTGGTGAAAAAGGCAACCAGATGCAAAGGGAAGGAAGCCGATGTTCATATGATTGACAAAGCGCCTGAAAGGCCCAGGGGTGTTACTTCTGCTTACACAGCCCCAAATGCCCGGCCTTACCACAACAGGTTCAGCTTGCCCAGTCACCTTACCAAGTAGTTAATCAGAGGAAGGCCCGATCCACCTCAATAGCCCAAGGCGGAACCATGGAAATTCACTCTGTTACCCATGCCTATGGCAGAGCTTTATGCTTATCTATTGGAGAAGAAGCTAATGACTCCAATTTTCGCGAGACCCAGAGACGGTCCTCCTCTACCCAGTTTTGATCCATCCAAGAAATGTGAACACCATTTTAGAGCTGAGGGATGACCCTAGAAGAGTGTGCACATTTGAGACATCAAATCCAGGATCTCATCGACAACAAGTTAGTACAGTTTGACAACACGGCCAGGCCGAATGTCATCACTAACCCCTTGCCTCCTCACTAGGAAGGGAACGTGAATGCTATCTCTATAGTGGAGGAGAGGATCCCTGATTTCTCATCCCTTTCATTCCCTTGGAAAGCCATGCTACAGGCCCTAGTCCAAGAAAGTCGCATTGTCCTTGAGAACATAGAAGCTTCAGGTTTTGACTGGGGAGTCTGCTCATTTTGTGACAGTGGGGACCAACATGCCTTATTCGATTGTAGAGTGCTCCGAGCACAAGTTCAGAGTCTAGCCGATCGTGGTATCATCTAGATTAAAAGAGAATCCGTGCGAAGGAACGATTGCATGGTAGCCAGCCTATGCCTTCCAAATACCCAAGCGGGAACTAGCCACAGTGCTATATCAATAAGATCTAGGAAGGAATAGGATGAATACTTGCAAGAGCGCTTATGTAGGATTCCTCTAGCTCCTCTAACTTCGGTCGTTCTTAAAGAGATTACAGAATCACCTGTGGATTCAGAGGCGTTAGCTTTAAAGAAAGGACAAGCCATGCCAGCTGTTGAAGGCTTTGCTCCTCTAGTCTTGGCACTACCTACAATGACAAATCCATCTCCAAGATTTATCCAGAAGGGAACCCCTGTCGTTCCCACCATTTGAGGTTTCGATCCTCTAATTTTTCTAAAGCCTACCCAAGGAATCTCTGGGGCTCCTGGCCCACAAGCTTTAGAAGCTGCTCTACCCAGCCCAGTCATCATCAGTCCAAGGATGTTCTCCCTAGCGCCAAATCTACAAACTCAAGAAGGTGTGGTCATCCTTATGCCAAAGCCTTTCCCTTACCAAGATAGCCATCGTGTCCCATGGAAGTACGATGTAACTTTGATTTCCACCTGAACAGGAAAGGAGGAGGTTTGCTTTAATATCTCTTCATGCCTAGCCGGACTCACCAGGAGTGGTCGATGTTATACTCCTAAGGAACTAGAAAAGAGGAGGAAAAAGATTGACAAGAGCACAGTTGAGCCAGTCAAGAATAGGGTCACCACTGAAGAAGCCGATGAATTCTTGAAAACCATTCGAAAGGCTGATTATAGTGTGATTCAGCAGTTGTACAAATCTCCAGCTCAGACTTCTATTTTAGCTCTGTTGCTATCTTCTGAGGTCCACCGTGAAGCTCTATTGAAGGTGTTGAAGGAAATGCATATTCCTACCGGTATTACAGACTCCTTCTTCAAGGGTATCGTATCATTGGTGTTGGCCACCAACCATGTCTCATTTTTAGATGATGAATTGCCTCCAGAAGGTAGAGATCACACCTTGGCCATGCATATCGTAGTTAAGTGGGAAGACATGATTATCGCAAGGTTGTTAATCGACAATGGATTAGCCCTGAATGTCTGTCCAATGGCCACTCTTGAATGCCTGAAGGTGGATATGTCTCTTATTAAACCTAGCACTATGATCATCAGAGTCTTTAATGGCAAGCGTTAAGAAGTGCAAGGCGAGAGCTAATGATTGAGATCGGCCCGAGATCCTTCATGGTCAACTTCCAAGTGATTAAGGTTGACTTTTCTTACAACATAATTTTAGGGAGACCCTAGTTGCATATGGCAGGTGCAATTGCATCTACCCTCCATAGGAGACTCAAGTTCATCTCTGAGAATTAGTTGATCACCATTATGGCTGAAGAGCCCCTGACTATTTTCTAGGAGATATCTATCCCCTACATCGATGCTCATGCTTTTCCAAAAGCATCCTTCCATAGCTTCGAGATAGTTTCCATGATTCACAATGCCTCAGAGCTTGAGTCCGGCTGGCCTGCAGCAGTTCTAATGGCCTCAAATGCTCAAGCTTGGCTACAAATTAGGCCAAGGCCTTAAGGCCGTAGGATATGGGAGCCCTACTCTCATTGAACTCTCAGACAACAAAGAAAGATTCGGTTTGGGAACCCACTCATGAAGAACTTAGTCAAGCTTCCAAAGGCAAGAAAAGGAAGTGCGACACTTCAGAGATGTCTATTTCCCATATTAGAACCAATTTTTCGGCTCCAGCCGAAGTCATTATGCCAGAACCTTTCAAGGAATTGGAAGATGAGAAGCCTGATCTAGCTTGCATTATTCGGCTCTGTCCCGAAGAGTTCTCTGTGAATGTGTTCATATCTCCCAAAGATAATCCAACTTCTACTATTCGACTAGGGATGCCAGGTGAGATGACAGGCCTTTGGACCATCGAGTCTTGCTTTGTGGTTGCACCAGCAGAGTAAGGAGTATTCCATCATCGAGTGATTGGGCCTCTCGATCACTCGAGAGGGTTGGAATAACATATCTAGTTTGTTTTCATGCTTATGTTATTTCCTGCTTTATTTGTATTCCCTGTTCATTTCCCCAGTTTGTTTTCCCAAAAACAACAAAAAAAGAGCATTTCCCTTTTATCATTATCAAGCATGAAATTTTTTTTCCCCCTACCCATAATCCATTAATGAAATATTCAGTGTATTATTCAGGAAATTCTTGCATCTCCCTTTATTTGCTTTCCTACCATAATGTGTGTGCAAATTATCTTATGTTTCTCTGTATATATTCCACTTTATAAGATATGTTCTAATTCCCAAGTGGGTACATCGTTCATTTGCCACAATGAACGTGTTGATCAAGGTTGTCAAAATCGGGATCCTACGTAGGATCGTGAGAGGTAGGTAGGATCGTGGATCGTAGGATCGGATCATGGATCGTAAGATCCTACATATTTTCATATTTAAAGCAAAAAACACATTGATAATGACTATGTATGTTGAATAATCACGTAAATTGTGAATTTATCCATAAAAAACAAAGATTTGCATTATATGATGTAATTTGCATGTCATACATCGCTACGTCTATACTAACGAAACAAATATATTTAGGTTTTGACCCAATGTATCTAAAAAGTTCAATAAATGTTTAATTAGCAACCAAATACCAAAATATTTATCAACAATATGGAAATATTTTCCAAGTTCTAAGTTCCAAGTTCCAAGTTTAAAATCCAAAATAAGTTATCAAATGGAAACTGGCTAACTAAAATATGAAGTCCAAAAGCAAGATTAATATTAAGGTGAAGTGAACATTTAATTATTTCCATTATAGGGTTCTTATGACCGCTGTCCTAATCATCATCATCCATTTCATCATCTATGTAGACATTGTATATTTGTATACTAGAGCTACAAAAGATATCAAGATACAACTTCATACTCAACTATTCAAGTTATACCACTCAGCAACAATTACTGAGCATGCAAAAAAAAAAAAATTAATCAATCAATATACAAATACAAGAATACTAATAAAATTATATATAAGAAAAACATTTTAGTAATATTATAACACAAATTAGTATATTGATTAAACAAATATAACAACATTATAGCTTAAAATGTAGCGAAGCCAATAAAAATTCTTCATTTAGAAATGATGAAGCATTCCTTCATTTTGATTACAAGTGTACTAAAAACTAGAAAACATTTGTTTAGGTTAACATAATTTTATAAAATAAAAAATAAAAAGCCATACCATCACAACATAGAAAAAAAAAAAAAAAACCCTTAAAACTTCATTAAAACCAAAAATTTATCCCTTAAAAAAAAAAACCAAAAACCAAAAATTGGTGTTTTGGTAGGATCGGTAGGATCCCATACAATCCTATGATCATATATGATTCTACACGATCCTACATACGATCCTACCATTTTTACCATTCTAGTGCGATTCTAAACGTTTTGATGAGGTGGGATTGTAAAATCGTGCGATCCTATGATCCAGATCACGATTTTGACAACCATGGTGTAGATGATATGAATGAGACAATAGAGTTGGATCATGATGTTGAAGGAATGGAAGAGGTCCTGCACTTACCTCGAGACATCCTAGAAGCTCTAAACAGAGAGAGCGAATGGTCCAAGCCCAATATAGAAGAGACAGAGGTGATGAACTTAGCCGATGAAGCCGAGACAGAAAAACCCGTCAAGATTAGGGTAAACTTTCCCAAAGACATGAAAGACGAGCTCATAGCTCTGCTAAAGGAATTCAAGGAAATCTTCGCTTGGTCTTATCAAGACATGCCAGGACTGGATACTGAGATTGTTGTCTATAGGATTCCAGTTAAATCCGAATGCCCCCCAATGCGGCAAGCCCTTTGAAGGATGAAGTCAAAGATTATCCTGAAAATCAAAGAAGAAGTAGAAAAGCAGTTGAAAGCCGATTTTCTTACCACCATAGCATACTCTGATTGGGTCGCCAACATTGTTCCTGTGCCAAAGAAAGATGGGAAAGTACACATGTGTATCGATTATAGAGATCTGAATTAGGCCAGCCCGAAGGATAATTTTCCCTTGCCACATATCGATACCTTGATTGATAACACCGCGACTAACATGTTCTTCTCCTTTATGGACGGGTTTTCAGGTTATAATTAGATCAAGATGGTTGAAGAAGACAAAGCCAAAACAGTGTTCACCACTCATTAGGGAACTTACGCCTACAATGTTGTGCCATTCAGTTTGAAGAATGCTAGGGCGTCCTACCAGCGAGCCAAGGTAACCCTGTTCCATGATATGATGCATAAGGAGATCGAAGTCTATGTGGACAATATGATCGCTAAGTCGCGCACTCCTAGAGATCATTTGATAGATTTGAGAAAGCTATTCAAGCACCTTGTCAAGTACAGATTAAGGCTTAACCCTAACAAGTGTGTCTTTGGAGTTAGTTCGGGGAAATTGCTCGGCTTCATAATTAGCTAAAGAGGACTTGAAGTGGACCCAACAAAAGTCTAGGCCATTAGGGACATGCCTGCACCAAAAATTGAGAAACAAGTTCGAAGCTTCTTAGGAAGGATCAATTACATAGCTCGCTTCGTAGCTCAGTTGATAGCCACATGCGATCCCTTGTTCAAGCTCTTGAAGAAGGATACGAAGATAGAATGGACAGATGAGTGTCAAGCAGCCTTTGACAAGATTAAGCAGTATTTGTTGAACCCTCCTATTCTGGTTCCCTCGACACGGAGACATCCATTGATTCTTTATTTAGCGGTGCAAGAGGCAGAGAAGGTGAATTACTACCTGAGTAAGAAGTTCACCAGTTGTGAGATCAACTACATCGCCATTAAGAAGACGTGTTCCTCCCGGCCTCGTGCAAGTTGCGGCAGTACATGCTCTACTTCACCATGCGGTTGATTTCCCATATGGACCCCATCAAGTACATCTTTGAAAAGCTTGCCCTTATAGGGAAGATCTCTTGCTGGCAGATGTTGCTATCCGAATTCGACATCGTGTTTGTGATGCAAAAGGCTATCAAGGGCCAAGCCATAGCCGACTACCTAGCGGAGCAGCCGTTGAATGATCTAGAATTCTCAAAATCCCTCTTCCCAGAACCAAGCAATGTAGAACCATGGCGTTGGAAGCTTTATTTTGATGGAGCTGCCAATAGCACCGAAAATGGAGTGGGAGCAGTTCTAGTATCCTTGAAGGGCCAAAAAATCCCTGTTTCAATTAAGCTAAATTTTGATTGCACCAACAATGTCACAAAGTACGAGGCGTGCATAATGGGCATACAACTTGCCTTAGAGTTTGGTACAACTTGCCTTAGAGTTCGGCGCATATAATCTAAATGTCTTTAAAGATTCCCTGTTGATCATCTTCCAAATAGAGGGAAAGTGGCAAGCCCGAGACCCCAAGTTGATTATGTATCAAAAGTGTGTCAACCGCCTAATTCCAAAGTTCCGGAACATCACTTTTGCTTATTTGCCCTGAGCACATAACCAGCTCATAGATGCTTTAGCCACCTTGGCTAGCATGGTTAAGTTGGCAAAAGAATATGATATGCGACAATTGCATATAGAGGTCTGCGACGTGCCGGCCTACTGCATGAACATCAAAGAATGCATGAACGTCGAAGCTGAAGTTGATGAGAATCCATGGTACCATGATATCAAGGCCTATATCAAAGATAGTGAATACCCGCCTAGGGCCACAGACAGTGAGAAGAAGTTCATCAGGCACATGGCGTGCCAATTATTATTGAGTGGGGAAGTCTTGTATAAGAGGAACCACGATACAACTTTGCTTCGATGCATAGATGCCCCCGAGGCTAACCATTTGATGGAAGAGATGCATGAAGGCTTGCTTGGAGCCCATACTAGTGGACCCCTTGCCAGTGGACCCTTATTGGCCCAAAAAATCATGAAAGCCGGCTACTATTGGCTCACCATGGAAAGTGACTGCATCAAGCATGTCAAGACGTGCCATTATTGCCAAGTCTAGTAAAATAGAAAGAATGTTCCTCCTCAACCCTCGCACTCTCTAGCAACGCCATGACCTTTTTCAACTTGCGGAATGGATGTCATCGGACCTATGGTTCCGAAAGCCTCCAATGGCATGAGTATATCTTGGTGGCCATCGATTACTTCACTGAGTGGGTAGAAACCGCTTCCTACAAAAGTGTCACCCAAGCTGTGGTGGCCTGATTCTTGAAACAGAACATCATTTGCTACTACGACATACCAGTAGAGCTCATTACGGATGACGGGAAGAACCTGAATGGGAAGATGATCGAGCAACTTTGCCAATAGTTAAAGATCGAAGACTGAAATTTGGTTCCTTATCGTCCTCAGTTGAATGGTGCAGTAGAAGTCGCCAACAAGAACATAAAGAAGATCTTAGTAAAGATGACAGACACTTATAAGGATTGGCACGAGTTCTTGCCATTTGCCTTATGCGCTTATCGTACTTCTGTTCGTACTTCCATGGGTACAACCCCGTATTCCTTGGTCTACGGCATGGAAGCTGTCCTCTCCACAAAGGTAGAGATCCCATCTCTCAAAATCCTATCACAAACAGAGCTATCAGAAGCTGAATAGGCCCATTCCCGATATGAACAATTGAACATGATAGACAAGATGCGCATGATCGCAATCTGCCATGGACAGTTATACCAACGCTGCGTCGAGCGAGCATTCAACAATAAATTTAGACCCAGAGTCTTTGAAGAAGGTGACCTAGTCTTGAAAAAGTGCAACTAGGCCATGCTTGATCACAGAGGGCCCATATGTGGCGAAGAAGGCCTTCTCCGGAGAAGCCCTGATCTTAGCCGACATGGATGGGCATGACTTCAATATGCCCACCAATTTTGATGCTGTCATACAGTACTTTGCATGAGGGAGTTTCGAAGTGCAACCTCTTTTTCTACATTCCTATGTCAAAAAAAAAAAAAAAAAAAAACAACAACAACAACAACAATAACAACAAACAAAAAAATCAAATCAAAAAAGCAAAAAATACAAATATATATATATATGAAATGGTAGATTGAAAACTCGAAAGGGCGGTCTACGCAAAAGGAGAGCAAAAGAAAGAGCGTGAGAGAGCCTACTAGATTGAAAACTCGAAAGGGTGGTGTAGGCAAAAATTAAGCCAATAAAAAATGTCAGTTGAAATATGTGATGACCTAATCCTTCCCAGTAGAGGTACATAGGCAGCCATCATGACCCGATCACATTTTAGAAGAAAAATCAGAGAGTTGAATCTGCTTGGGTTTACGATCAAGATTAGTGGAAGAAAGCATGCACCCTCTTGGGTTGTTCTATGTTTGCAACACGCATAGCCCGTAGCGGTTTTAATCAAAGATTTTATGGCCCATGCCAACGGAAGATGTACCCCAATGGGAAAGGAAAGGATCCGTCTAGATAAGGATGTATCCTTCGAAACTTGAGATATTGATATGCATAGACTTACATTTACCATTTTATTTGTATGATCTTGCATTTTCAAAGCATTTACACACATATTCATTAAACACGCCTGTTTTATGCCTTTCTAATCCTTTCATGCATCCATCACTATGCATCCAAAACACAAATCTCATAGATATAAATATCTCCTGATAATCAATATACACAAAAACATCTTTGTTTCCACCTGTTTTTCATTTTTAAGCATGCCTTACAAACTAGACTATGCTTTAAAAACCCAAAAGTGGAAGGTCGTACGCAATTACCTAGCAATTTATGGCAGACCTTTCCATACATGGTGGAATACTAACTACATAGCTCATGTGCAGAAACGAAAAGAAACAAAAAGACTCCAGCAAGTCAAACGTGGCCTAAATGGTCTGCCACAGTCCTGCATAGCACTCTGAAGCCGGTGAGGAGAATCAGATCATCCGAGGAATGGGTACGAAGTAACCCTGTTGCATCAAAGCCCAGATCTCTGTCAATCTCTCTAAGTCAGCCATATGAATGTCGAAGCCAAACCATCTCCCTCTCCATACTGGGACTCAAGTTGCAGCCTTGCCTCTTTGTATCAAGCAAAGCTTGCAAGGTGCCAACCTCTGTAGTAGCGAGCCTCAATGCCTCCTCCTTCTCGGCTACCTCTGCTTGAAGGCGACGAAAAGCCAACTGTGGCTCACTAGGCTCATCAGCCAGCCCATACTCCAAGCTTAAAGTGGAATGGATGAAGGATCTAGCCCCCAATAGCCTCAGTGCTAAATCAGCAGCCCTGTTGCTCGCCTCATCATGACTGGCCTCCAGTATGGCCCTCTCCTCCTTGCTCGTCTGGCCTAGCACAGTGAATCTCTGAGTAAGATCTGCCAACTCACTCTCCAACTAGTTACTAAAGATCTCAGCTGAATACACTCTACCTCCGTGGCTAAAGGAGCTGGACTCCTCTGCTCAAGCTCTGCTCTAAGGGTAGCGAGCTCAGCCTCATAGGCTCCCCCATCTCATCATAGTCCTCCACCATGGCATCAAGAAGCTCCCTGCAGTAATCTCTATCCTTGATAGCCTCTGTCAGACACTCTCTCAACTCTCTAAGAGTGCTCTCAACTCTGACCTCAAAATCTAGTGCATAATCCCTCAATATGTCAGTCGGAAGGCGTGGATCAAGAGGATCTGGAACTGACAGATCAACAATGAAGCATAGGTCCCTACTGGCCCTCCACTCTCTAAACTCCACAGTGGACCACTCATAATCATCCCCAGGATAAGTGGGATAGTCGATAGTTGACATGCGCTCTTGCCAAAAGCCAAAAGCGTGATCTATGATGACTGTGTCAATATCCTGGAGCCCATAATCACAAGTGATGATAGAAAGATCACTAAATCGAGAGAGATGCTGATCACCCCCGAACTGCCTCAAGGCCATGCCTAGAAAGTACCCTGTACAACTCCAGATGCCCACTAAAGGGATGCCAAGCAAACCAACACAATGGGTCTAACCCTACCACTTAGCAACTCCCCACTTGACTCTTCAGGTCCAGTTAGTAGGACTCAAGTCAAACAAATACCACAACCAACCAATGGTGTCCCTAATAAAAGGAAGATCAAGAGCCACAATGATCTTAACCCCGTTCTTCCTCAAAAACCCAGCAGACTGTGCCCTAGATATCGCACTCAGATGACTACAAAACCACAACTACAGCAGATGCACAACAACCAAGCCTACCACTACCAGTCTCACGACACAGAGAAAGAGACCTAATAGTCTTAGAGAGGCGAGAGGAAATAAAAGAAGTGCTACGAAGTAGAGTACTCACCAGAAGTAGAACTGCAAAGCTGATGGAACACGACTGAGAAGGGAATAGCACTGAGCCGAAGAAGGCCACCATGAAGGCCTGGCACCTGAAGAAGGTCCAATGCTCGTCCAAATCTACAAAGTCTCATCGGTAAGCAACAGGGCACTCAGCTTCGCCAAACCGACTAAGCAGAGAGTCGAAAGGGATGCTACCTACCAAGCCACTCCCATATCGAGTCAAAACATCCACAATAGGCATCTTTAGGCCTAAGAGCTCCGCCAGCTGCTTGTGGAAGAGAGATCGAGTCGGTGGTCGATAAACCCAACTCACAGGGGTAGGAAAAGAAAGAAAGCGATCATACTCCTCCAAAGTAGGGACCAAGTTCAAATCCCAAATGGTAATGGACCTCAAAGTGGGATCCCAACAAGTAACTATGGCCTCCAGTAAGTGCCAATCCAAAGAAGTACGAAAAAGTGAAGTGGTATCTCTGAGGAACTACTTGATGTAATCCCGATCCTTGGAAGAGAATGAAGTCCACCATCTTTTGAGCTATCTCTCATGAAAAGTCTCTCGCTTAAGCTCCACCACTGTATCATAAGTCTTGATCCCAAGAACATCCATGCTCAAATCTGAAAGAATTCGATGTTTTGATGCAGATCTGTGTAGAAAAGTGCAGAAATATGGTGTTTCTAGGAGTTTTCAGTGAAGAAAAAGGGTAGGAGAAGACCCCATAATTTGCAGACCAGAATGTGGAAGGTTTGGGGGAGGGGTGCTGCCTTTACGCACGCTTCTTGAGGCCAACGCACCTTGTAGGGCTGCCAGCCCCAGGCAGTGCACCTATAAGGGCCACCGCCCCTCGGGACACGTGCCAGGGTTTTTCAACCCCCTTGGCACAAACCCACCCATAGTCTAAGCTTAAATCCAATGAATGGCGGGTTTTGGGACAGCTCCGGAGCAAAGATTCCCTTGATTTTTGCACTAACAGTGATGTGTAGTAGGTCCAGCAACAAACTTTCCTTTCAAAAGATTTTTTTTGCATAACCGAGACCGCATAAAGCCTACACTGGGGCAGTTTATCTTTGTGTGTCTCGTCCGACATCCTGAAATATCTTGAACCTCATTTTTAAAACCCAGTTCACCCGGTTTAGGGGTCAGTTCAGTTCCCGTTGTTAAGACATGTATTGTGACAGTGCCAAGGCCATTCCCTAATCACTAATAGCAGTCTACCAAGCATGGTAGGAAGATCGCGACAATCAGTTCCTCAAGAGAACTCTTCTCGAAATATCGGTTGGTTCAGTCGAAAATCGAGACAATCAATGCATTCTGCCACACGGTGAGTCCAAAATCTCGCTTGGGAGATCCACGATCATCATTAGGGTTGTCAAAGAAACCCGTATCGTCCAATGCGATTCTAATCCCACTTCAAGTCGGTTGATCATCTAAGAACCACGTAAAACCCTACATTGGGGCAGTTAATTTTGCGTGGTTCAGCCCACTTTCGGCAAGTCAATATCTCAAGAACGGGTCCATCCTACCAGGAACCTTTCCTCTCATGATAAGAACCACATAAAACCTACATTAGGGCAGTTTATTTTATGCAGTCTTTCCTCTCTCCATATCCCTTAGCAGGTCAATTAACATCAGATTTTATCAGTAAATCTATGACAGTACGGTGCAATGCAAAGTGACCACAGTGGTGCAACCAACTCCAAAATGCTAAAGTGCTACTGGCATACATGTAAGACCTACCGAGAAACGTTGTTCATCATACATCAGAAGCCTACCAACAGGCGATATCTAGAAGCATACATGTAAGACCTACCAAGAGGCATTGTTTATATATACATCGAGAGCCTACCAACAGGCAAGATCAAGAAGCATACACGTAAGACCTATCGAGAGGCATTGTTCATATATACATCGAGAGCCTACCAATAGGCAAGATCTAGAAACATACATGTAAGACCTACCGAGAGGCGTTGTTCATCATACATCAGAAGCCTACCAACAGGTGATATCTATAAACATACATGTAAGACCTACCGAGAGGTCTTGTTCATATATACATCGAGGGCCTACCAACAGGCGAAATCTAGAAGCATACATGTAAGACCTACCAAGAAGCAATGTTCATTATACATCAGAAGCCTACCAAAAGGCGAAATCCAGAAATATACATGTAAGACCTACCGAGAGGCGTTGTTCATCATACATCAAAAGCCTATCAACAGGCGAAATCTAGAAACATACATGTAAGACCTACCAAGAGGCAACGTTCATCATACATCAGAAGCCTATCAACAGGTGAAATCTAGAAACATACATGTAAGGCCTACCAAGAGGCAATGTCCATACATACATCAGGAGCCTACCGAGAGGCAGTATTATACATCAGGGCCCACTAAGGGGTAATATAATACATACTTGTCCAGAACCTACCAAGAGGCAATATAATACATACAGTCCAGGCCTACCAAGAGGCAGTCTAATATATACATATCTGGCCCGCTAAGGGGCAATGTCTACAAAATACAAAAAAAAAGAAAAAAAGGCCTTCATAAGGGCTACACCATCATAATACAACAACAGTGACTAGCCTAGGGGGAGTCATCATCTCTAATGGTATCATTAGTAAAGCGTCTGGCGCTGTCGTCATCTGCATCGTCACCCGCAGTGGGGCTTGTAAAAGGATCGGCTCGATCTGCTAGAGAACCTAGGACATATCCCAGAACAGGGCCTCGAGCCCAATCATCTAAGGGGATATATCCCCAACTACTGGCCGGTCCGGGAGAAGCAGGCATGTACTCTGACTCATGTCGGCAAATGAAAGGATCTCTACCAGGAATATGAGGGGCAGGAGGTATAGACATCCTATGACCCCTCATCTCGCCAATTAGAATGCCGATATACCCATGAGGCAAGCCTATCTCAACTTGTAGCTGACCCTCTCTCTCTCAGTGGTAACGGCATAGGCAACCCTCTCTCTGCTATAGGTCCCTCTCTTGAGCAAGCGATCAGGCAATCTCCTCCTGTATGTACCCCTCTCTAGCGGTAGCAGAGCCCTTAAGATCTCTCACCCTAGCCTGAAGGGTATCTACATGTAACCTCAAGTGGGCCTCCAAAGCCCGATGAGCACGTGCTATGTCACCAAGCAATCTGCCCCCACTCACATGGCAATCATCCATAATGGGTCCGACCGAGGACTGCAAGAACCAAGTGAAGTAGTCGGTGTTCTTAGTGAAAAAACCGTCAAAGGAGCCTGTCATATAGTCAGGATCGTCCAAAATCATCTTAGAATGCGTAAGCTCCTGATGAGGGTCCCTAGGTACTCTGAAGATCAGAATCCAAAGGGAACTGTTGTAGGTATCCAAAGGGAACTGTTGGGGGTTTGTTCTATAGTCATAAAGATAATAAAGTGTTTGTTAACACAAATGCCAAATTCTTAGAAAATGACTATATGAATGATTATACTCTTAGAAGTAGAGTTGTGTTGGCTGAAATGAATGAACCTATAATTGAACAACCAATGGATGAAACCAGGGATGATGTGGATGTATTAGATACACCACAAGATATTACTCATGAGATAACTAGTACACAGGTGCCTCGTCGTAGTGGGAGAATTGTTCGGCCTCCTATAAGATTTATAGGTTTGGGAGAAACTTATGAAGCTATCTTAGAAGAGGCTGAATCGAATCCCTACACTTATGAAGAGGCAATGAATGATATAGATGCACATCATTGGGTCAAAGCTATGAAATCTGAATTAGATTCTATGTATTCCAATCAAGTTTGGGATCTTGTAAAGGCGCCTAACGGCATTAAACCTGTTGGTTGCAAATGGGTTTACAAGATGAAGAGAGGGATAGATGGAAAGGTTGAAACCTTTAAAGCAAGGCTAGTGGCGAAAAGGTATACTAAAAAAAAAGGTATTGATTATGAGGAAACTTTTTCACCAGTAGAAATGCTTAAATCTATCAGAATTCTCTTATCCATTGCTGCTCATTATGATTATGAGATTTGGCAAATGGATGTCAAGACTGCACTTCTTAATGGCAATCTTGAAGAAGAAATCTATATGATGCAACCAGAATGTTTTATAGATAAGAACCAAGAGCATATGGTATGCAAGTT
Organism: Notholithocarpus densiflorus; assembly: GCA_030021035.2. Taxonomy (NCBI): domain Eukaryota; kingdom Viridiplantae; phylum Streptophyta; class Magnoliopsida; order Fagales; family Fagaceae; genus Notholithocarpus; species Notholithocarpus densiflorus. The sequence goes on along the minus strand of JARYZH020000181.1, from coordinate 70,944 downwards.
GAAAAGGTCCATTTATGGACTTAAGCAAGCATCTAGGTCATGGAACATCAGATTTGATCAAGCAATCAAGTCTTTTGGTTTTGAACAAAATCTTGATGAATCATGTGTGTACAAAAGACATCAAGATAAAGTAGTAATGTTCCTAGTGCTTTATGTTGATGATATTCTACTAATTGGAAATGATGTAGGGGTAATGTCATCGGTAAAGGTTTGGTTGTCAAGCCAATTTGATATGAAGGACTTGGGTGAAGCTAACATTATTCTAGGGATCAAGCTTTGGCGGGATCGCAAGAATAAGATGTTAGGCTTATCACAAGCCGGATATATAGATAAGGTCTTAGAAAGGTTTAGCATGCAAAACTCCAAGAAAAGATTACTTCCTTTCAAACATGGAGTTCCTTTGTCTGATGACCAAAGGCCTAAGACTCAAGAGGAAGAAACTATGATGAGACAAGTTCCTTATGCTTCTGCAGTAGGAAGTCTCATGTATGCCATGCTTTGTATTAGACCAGATATTTGTTATTCAGTTGGCATGGTCAACCGATATCAGTCAAATCCAGGACCAAAACATTGGCAAGCTGTAAAGCATATTCTTAAGTATGTACGAAGAACGAGAGATTATATGCTTGTTTACCGATGTGAGGATTTGATTCCCATTGGCTATACAGATTCAAACTTTCAATCGGATCTGGATTTCAAAAAGTCCACTTCAGGATGTGTATTCACCTTGGGAGGTGGAGCCATAAGTTGGAGGAGTGTTAAGCAATCATGTATTGCGGACTCCACAATGGAAGCTGAGTATGTTGCTAATTCTGAAGCAGTAAAGGAAGCTGTTTGGCTCAAGAAATTCCTTTCTGACCTTGGTGTTATGAGAATGGAGCAAGTTCCTATCACATTGTTTTGCGACAATAGTGGAGCAGTTGCACAATCCAAGGATCCAAGGAATCACAAGAAAGGAAAGCACATTGAGAGAAAATACCACATCATTCGAGACATCATTGCTCGTGGAGATGTAGTAGTTGCAAAGATTGAAAGTGCAAATAATCTAGCAAATCCCTTTACCAAAGCCTTGCCTCCAAGGACTTTTGAGTCACATTTGGAGGGAATGAGAGTTAGATTAATGCACAATAGTCTTTAGGGTAAGTGGGAGATTGTTAGGATTAGTGCCCTTAAATCCTATTGTATGATGCTATGTATGATATTATGTATGACATTATGTATGACTTAATATTGTGTTTAATAAAGTTGTTTTATTATTATCTAAAATAATGGTAACATGAATATCCAGACATTATCATTTAGTCCATGAGATGCATAGTATGTGATTTATGTGAAAAGTCACAGAAGATATAAATCACAAGTTCTTTGTAAACTCAGAATTGTAGTCCTACAAAGTCAAAATGAAATTCCCTAATCTTGGGCCTCCTTGTTGTATGCCTAGGCCCAAAATGATGAGAAATTCATAGACTTTAAAGGAAAGGCTACAATATATTCTAGCTAGAAGGCTACTTTAAAAAAAAATGATGATAATAAAATGAAAAAGAAGAGCCCAATGGTGATGAATACATTGTAGGCCCATATTTGAGACAAAGGGTTGAAAATCTCTAAGTACATTCTAATAAAAGCCCATGGGAGTAAGATGAGAGCATTACTATAAATGGATTAAAGCCTAAACGAAACAAAGGGCAAGGTTCGCGAGAGGAAAGGGAATGATTTTGTAATTGGGCCTCCATTAAAATGGACTTAAGGACTTTCTAAGAACATCTAAAAGTTAAAAAGGATCTTTTAATTTAGACATGAACTTAATAAAGATAAGACTTCTTTTCATGCACCATTAAACCACCAATATCAAGTAAACATGTCCCCACTCCAATTTAGGTCCGAGAAAAGCATGGAAGACGCTTGGTCAAGATTGAGGACACACATTAAAAAGAAGTATTTTAAGAAGGGGAATCATCTCAAGTAACAATGGCTGCTCCAATTAATGATGAGACCGCACAAAGGATATTCAAAGCAATAGAGGAGCATAGCGATGTTCTCAAGAAGATAGGGAGTCGCCTCACCATTACCAAGCTAGAGGAAGCCAAGCTAAAGAAGACCGCACATGTAGAGATTCCCAATGATGAAGAAGTGGAAGGTTGGGATAAAGGAGACAAGTCCGATTATGAAAGGAACAAACAATTTGAGAAGCTCACTGCGAAGACCATGGCTATGAAAGAAAAGATGGAAAAGATGCAAATAGCCTTCCGTAAGGCCTAAGGGATGGATGATTGCCTCTATAACATGGGAGGCATTAGTTTAAAGACTCCCATCGCGTTGCCTCCAAAATTTAAGATTTCAGATGCGAAAAAGTTTGATGGAACTGGATATCCAAAACAACATGTTAGGGGGTACCTAAGCATTGCTGAAATGAAAGGGTTGGATAAGAAGCAAACTTTGCATGCATTCCCTCTTTCACTCACGGGAGGTGCATCAAGGTGGTACTATAGCTTAGATCCAATCAAGACTAAAGTGTGGAATGAGCTAGTAGAGTTGTTTGTGGATCAATTAATTTTCAATACTATGATTGATGTGACTTTAAGAGACTTAGAGACCACTAAACAAGGGGTGGGGGAGACATTTTCCGAATATATGACTAGGTGGAAGGGAAAGGCATCAAGGATGATCAATACACCAAATGAGAAAGACCAAATCAACATAATTATCAAGAATTTTCTTCTGGCATATAATAGTAGGCTCTTGTCATCGCCTATTAGTTCTTTTTGGAGAATTGTGTGATTGTGGAACTAGGATTGAAGATGCAATCAATAATGGGCAATTAGAGAAAGGTGAAAGCAAATCTCCAATCAAGAAGATATATGGTGGAGGAGTAGTTACTTCTAAAGCACCCAATCCCGTGAATTTAAGTGTCATCATACCTCAAAAAACCTTAGCCTACCCAAGCTTCACAAAGAAAGCCCACCGAAAATTTTCTGACCTATGAATGACCCTTGCCCAAGCATGTGAAAACTTGTCCTCCAAGGGATTCATCAAACCTTTAGATCCCACACCTATGCCCAATCCCGTACCTCCCACTTGGAACCTCAATGAATATTGCCACTTCCACAAAAAAATCTGGCCATAAGACCGACAATTGTTTCCTCCTCAAGCACGAAATACAAGGCCTCATAGACAATGGAACCTTCCCAAATCCCAACATCATTACCAAGCCTAGCATTAGGAAGAACCCCTTGCCCGATTACCACTAAGCTCCTCCTCCATATCAGAATTGGGTGCAAATAGATGAGATCAAATGGGATTGTTCAAAGTTGATAGAGACCGTAGAAGTTAATGCGGCAGAAGTTCAAGGGATATGGGATGACGAGGACGAGATTTTGAAAAATGTGGTGCTGCGTGGGGGATACTTCCCAAAGGGATAATCAAGTTAAGGAGAAGGGTCATGGAAGATGATGTCGCAAACATTACTAGGAATGGAAAGCACTACAAGCTATCCTTTTTGGAAAATGATCATCTTGGTAGGGACATAGGAGAAGGGTCTAAGCCCACGGAGCCTAAAGGAAAATAAAAGAAGGAGGAAGAAGATAGAGTTTTGACTCAATTGAAGAAGACTCAAGCCCATGTGTCTGTATGGGGCATGCTAATGGCTTCTCACAAACATCGTAGTGCTCTCTTGAATGCCTTGAATAGGAAGGAAGTACCCATAGAAACCACACAGCCAGAAGTGCTATCTCTTATGGGAGTTGAAGCTCCATCTCATCCTTTCCTTGCCTTTTCCAACGAAGAACTTCCTCCCCAAGAAGCCACTCACACTAGGTCATTGCAAATCACCATTGAATGCATGGGTGCCAAGGTTCCGATAGTACTTATTGATAATGAGTCCGCATTGAATGTATGCCCTTTTAGGACCGCTCTCGCCATTGGCCTAGATGTGGAGACGATCATCCCCTCTCCTTTGACCATTAGGGCATATGACAATACTTCAAGGAAGGTTATGGGAACTTTCAAGGCTCCTTGCAAGATTGGTCCATTGGAGACAATTGTGGAATTCCACGTGATGGACATCACCCCTAACTATAACCTTCTCTTGGGAAGGGCGTGGCTTCATCCCATTGGAGCTATTCCTTCTTCTCTACACCAAAAGATGAAAATCCCATGGAAGGGAGGTGTTGCTATGATAATTGGTGATGGTGAAATCCTAGCTCCTATCTGTGGACTCGAAGAAGGAGGAAGTGAGATTCAAATGAGTGGTTTTGAGTTTGTGAACATGGCTGACTATGGATTGAAGGATGAAAGGTATGCCACGGACTTGCTCCCATATTGTAGCCATGAGGTGATTGCAATGATGAAGAACATGGGGTGTATGCCTGGTATGGGTCTTGGAAAAGAAGGAAAAGGGGTGGCTGAATTCCCCAATTTTAAGACTCAACTGACCAAGGAAGGTTTGGGATTCTTTGAAGGCTGCAACGGAATTATAAGGAACCTTGGTACCCTTAATGGAAACTTTGTGAAGGAAGGAGGAGACTTTCCTTTTTGTGGCTTTCCCGAACTTTAGGTAGGTAAGCATGGAAAAGTGTATCCGGGTTAAGAGATATTTTTCAACGAGAAGCTTACTTTCAAGGAGAAACCTACTGTGGTGATCAAGGAAGTTCAAGAGAAAGTCAATGGGTGGACTACATGGATGCTGAAGCAATGGGGACTATGCTGAAGATGGAGGGGGACATGTTTGCCATCACCAATGAAGTGCCAAATGATCCTTCAACCTTCATCGTGCCTGCTGAGGGGAACCTCAATAATTGGACTTGGGTTGGGTTTTCTATGAATGAGGGAAAGAAATTTTGTAATGCAAGTTCCAATATACTTTTTAACATTTTCAATAAGATGAATTCTGATTTGGTTTATTTTGATGTGTCCCATAAAATTGAAATTATGCACTTAAATGATTCTAATGAATTTGAAAATAAAATTAATAAACAATTGGAAAAGAAAATTGAACCTATGGAACCAACTTTTGAAACTCTTAATTTAGGCAATGATGAGAATCCACGCTTAATTAAAATTGGCTTAACCCTAAATGAAAAAGAGAGGAAAGATCTCAAAGCACTTCTCACAAAATTTCAAGAAGTGTTTGCATGGACCTATAAAGATATGCCTGACATCAATCCCGAGATAGCTCAACATCACATTGATATTCATGCTCGCATGGTACCCGTTAAGCAAAAGTTGAGGCGTATGAGAACTGAATGGCTTCTAAAGATCAAAGAAAAGGTCACAAAGCAATTGAAGGTAGGGTTCATCAAACTCATACACCAAGCTGAATGGATAGCCAATGTTGTGCCCATACCAAAGAAGGATGGAAAAGTAAGGACGTGTATGGATTTCAGGGATTTGAACAAAGCTTGCCCTAAGGATGATTCCCTCTCCCCTATATAGATGTCCTAGTGGATAACATGGCCGTTAGTGCCTTGATGTCTTTCATGGATGGTTTCTTAGGATATAACAAAATCAAGATGGCTCCTAAGGATATGACTAAGACCACCTTCACCACAGAATAGGGGATCTATTGCTACACGGTAATGCCATTTGGGCTGAAGAATGCAGGAGCAACTTACCAAAGAATGGCCATAGCTTTGTTACATGACATGACGCACAATTAGGTTGAGGTGTATGTTGATGACATGATCGTGAAATCCAAGGATAGAGAAGGTCACATTATTAACTTGTGAAAGTTCTTCAAAAGGATCAAGGAGTATAGATGAGATTGAATCCCCCAAAAGTGTACCTTTGGAGTAACTACTGGGAAATTGCTAGGCTTTTTAGTAAGTGATAGAGGGATAGAAGTTGACCCATCCAAGATCAAAGCCATATTGGAGATGCTTCCACCCAAGAGTGAGAAAGAAATAAGGGGATTCCTAGGTCGACTACAGTACATCAGCTGATTCATCGCCAAACTCACCTCCATTTATGATCCCATCTTCAAGCTTTTGAGAAAGAAGGAACCCCATGCATGGAACGATGAATGCTAGAAAGTCTTTGAACTTATCAAGGAATACCTCCTCTATCCACCCATCCTAGTACCTCCGCAGCACGGGAAGCCATTACTACTATACCTCTCAATCACAAGGGATGTGGTCGAGAGCATGCTTGCATAAGAAGACGATGATAAAAATGAGAGAGCAGTGTACTATTTGAGCAAAAGATTCCATGATTATAAGACTAGATACACCCCCATAGAGAAATCATGTTTTGCACTTGTGTGGGCCGTACAGAAGTTGAGAGGCATCATCCTACCATTCCAAATATGGATAGTAGTAAGAATGGACCCATTGAAGTACCTATTTAAGAAGCCCACCTTAAGTAGAAGACTGTCGAGATGGTTAATCCTATTAGCAGAGTTCGATTTGAAGTATGTGGCAAGAAAAACGATCAAAGGGAATGTAGTGTCAGCTTTTTATGCCTCCCATAGAAGGAGATGATGGAAAAGAAGATTTCCCAGATGAGGATATTTTGGATATTGAATTAGGGGCATGGAAAATGTATTTTGGATATTGAATTAGGGGCATAGAAAATGTATTTTGATGGAGCTGTAAACCAATATGGGAATGGGATAGGAGTTGTACTTTTGATCACCCTCAATGGATTCCATGTGCCTTTGGCTGTCAAATTGAATTTGAGGTGACCAATAACATGGCAGAATATGAAGCTTGTATCGCTGGAATGGAAGCTCTCCGTGAATTGGGGGTAAAAGAAGCAGAGGTATTTCGAGATTTGGCCTTGGTTATAGCTCAAGCATAAAAATTCTGGAAGGTAAAGGAAGAACATTTGAAGCCTTATCAACAATATTTAGAGGATTTGACCAAAACCTTTGATAAGGTCGAATACACTATCATCCCTAAAGCTTAGAATCAGTTTGTAGATGCCTTGGCTACCCTAGCCTTCATGGTTGAAATACCCGAAGGAGTATGGACAAGACCCCTAGAGATTAGGCAGAGTTATGAACTAGTACACAAGGGGAAAACCGAGTCTTCAATCTTGACTATAGAAGAAGAAGGAGTTCCTTGGTATTATGACATCATGAAATTCTTGGAAATGAGAGTGTATCTTGACAGTACCGATAAGAGAGAACATCGTTCAATAAGGATGATGGCTATGCAATACATCCTATGTGGAGGACAGCTCTATAGAAGGTCTTATGATGGCATACATCTCCATTGTTTGAAGAAAGAAGAAGCCAAAAGGGTTATGGTAGAAGTTCATCAAGGGATTTGTGGTCCTCACATGAATGTGAGAATGTAAGCCAAAAAGGTCCTAAGGATAAGATACTATTGGAATACAATGGAGACTGATTGTGTAGACTTTGTGAAGAGTTGCCATGATTGCCAAACGCATGCAAACTTGAATCACATGCCACCTAGCGAGCTATACAGCATGACGTTTCCATGGCCTTTCTTAGTCTGGGGCATAGATGTGATTGGAAGGATAGCCCCAAAGGCTTTGAATGGACACGAATATATCCTAGTGGCAATTGACTACTTCACCAAGTGGGTAGAAGCGGCCTCCTACTCTGTATTGAAAGCTAAGCATGTGGCTTGGTTCATAGAGAATAACATCATTTGCCAGTATGGGGTACCACAATAAATCATCTTAGATAATGGCTCCTACTTCAAGGGAGAGGTTCAAAGGATAATGGAGTTGTACAACGTTGAGCATCACAAGTCTTCACCATATCGACCGTAGACTAATGGGGCCATAAAAGCAACCAATAAGAACATCAAGAACATCCTAGCCAAGATGGTGGTAACATACAAGGACTAGGCTGAAAAACTTCCATTTGTTTTATGGGGTTACAAAACTTCTATAAGTGCATCGATTGGGGCAACCCCTTACTCTTTGGTCTATGGAAGCAAGGCAATCCTTCCCATTGAGGTAGAGATACAATCTTTGAGAGTGCTAGTGGAATCCAAGGTCCTATAGGAAGATTGGATGAAAGAAAGGTATGAACAATTGGCTTTGATAGATGAGAAAAGAGTTAGGGCACAATAACATGCACAAGGGTACCAAAAGAGGATTGCTAAAGCATTCAATAAGAAAGTGAAACTTAGAAACCCTAAGGAAGGGGATTCGATCGTAAAAGTACTTAGAGATGAAACTTTTGATCCAAGGAGGAAGATGAAGCCAAGATGGTCTAGGCCTTTTATTATCAAGAAAACCAAGTCAAAAGGTGCTACAAGAATTACAAATTTAAATGGAGAAGAGATGCTTCATCCAATCAACATGGACAGGCTCTGAAGATATAGCATTTAAAAATGAAAAAAAAAAAAAAAAAAAAAAAAAAAAAAAAAAAAAAAAAAAAAACCTACTAGGTTGAAAACCCAAAAGGGCAGCCTATGCAAAAATTAAGGCAAAAGAACCCCATTAGACTGAAGACCCGAAATTGTGATCTAGGCAAAAGATAGGGGAGAAGACCATGGGCATGGCGAAAATTCCTATAAGGACATCATGGGCAAAAATTACATGGCACGGAAAAATGAAATGAAAAAAATAAAAATAAAAATAAAGACAATAAGCAAAGATAATAAATAGATGATTCTCTTATTGCTCAAATTAAAAGATAATAAATTGTTTTTGTAGGGGATTTGGAACATTCCAATCCTTTATTAAATTCAAAAGAAAAGACATGAGAATCATAAAGCGCAGAAAAGTAAATTTGGGGCATATTAAGGTAGTCAGTTAGTCCTCTTTCTTTTGTTGGACCTCTTGTAAGTTTTTTCATCTATGGGAACCCACTTCATATCAGCCTCTAGCCATTTCTTGTACCCCAAAGTTGGATAAAGGAATTTAGGGAAACAAATGCCTTTGGTCACCCTTCGTCGCGGCCAAGACTCACAGATTCTGCCCAAGATCCTATTAGTAAATGCCAAGGTATGGAAGGAACCATCATCACTAGGAGCTCCTTAACGATCACCAAATTGCCTTGCAATGCAACATATAGAGTAGTAAGAGCAATAGCAAAGCCCAACCAAAAGGACACAGTTATCCTTTGTTAGGACATATGTGTTTCACTTGTTAGGAACATATGTCATGATTTTATGTAATTGACTTATCCTTTGACAAAACGCACTTTACTTGTATTTGGGTAGATCTAGGATGTGTTTAAATACTTCAAGAAACTATGTTTCAAGATCAAGTGTTGAAGCCTTCAAGTCTGTCCAAGAAAACAAGCTGAAAGTGCAGATTTACTAAAGCTCGACAGCTAGCATGTGTCGAGGTTTGAGGAGCTGTTCAGCCCGTATGCTTGACAGCTAGCTCGACAGATGCTCGACACCTCTTATCTGTCGAGGTTTAAGAAAACAGCAATCTGATCTGTTTTTTTTGGGATCCATGATTATGTGTTTGGGCTTTCTTTTCTCCTAACCCTAAACATATAAAAGGATTGTTTTAAGGGCCGCCAAAGAGTTCACAAGTTGCACAAACATTGAGCAAACCTTGTTCAAGCAAATTGTGACTGGAGACAAAGTTCTTGCCCTTGTTCATCTCCTTCTTTTGAAGAAGTTGCTTTGTATTTGCACCCTAGGGTTTTGTGACCAAGCATCTTCTTGATCTTCATCGTGTGGATGAATTGAAGAACTTTGCAGCCAACAACCTTCTTAGTTGGTGATTGAAGTCGCGTACTGGGATCCGCGCATTGGTTAGTCATGTACTTGGGAGCCGTGCATCAAAAGGGGGAACTGTCACTACAGAACAAGTCAAATTGGGTATTGGGGTAAGGGTTCAACTGTAAGTTGGTAAGGTACTTGGGATTCTTTTACTTGTAACTACTTGTTGTGATAATAGTGGAGTTTCGGGAGTGGTGACCTGAAAATCACCTGGTGGGGTTTTTGCCGTTAGGTTTTCCCCATTCGTAAACAAATCACCGTGTCATTTATTTTTCGCTGCATATTTAGTTGTTTGGTGATTTGTTTATGCTACCATGCGCTTTGCATGATAAATTGATTAATAAATAACTTAACTAATTAATTAATTAATTTCAATCACAAGGGGTCAATCTGTTTGTGGCCTATTAAGTGGTATCAGAGCAGGCACACTCTAATTAGGGTTAATCTTTGCTGTGTGATCCATTGACCCCTGTTGTCATGGAAACTCTTGGTTGTTTTGATTTGCATGATCTTATGTTGAATGATGATGATGATATTCAAGATGCCTATTGCAAGCTTTATAATTTTTGTATGAAATCTCTTGAATATTCTATAAAATTAAAAGCTAAATTTAAAAAGGTCCAGCTTGAAAAAGATGATTTGATTGCAAAATTGGATGAAGCCAATAATTTGAATGAGAATTTTAAAAATCAAATTTCATCTCAGGTGGACAAAATTAAAAGTTTGGAAGAGCAACTAGTTGAATCTAAAACTGAAGTTGAAAAATTAACTAGTGCCAAACTTGTTGAGCCTAACTCAAAGGAAAAAGATTTTTATATTCGCCCATTTAAAAGGAATAATGAAGAGTTGAAAGCTAATATTGCTAGGATAGACAAAGGTAAAAATTCTAATTCTGATGTTAACGCTGAAGTTTCTAAACCTATGTCTAAAACTCCTCCTAAGTTGAATAAAAATTTTGAATTTGTCCCCACTTGTCATCATTGTCATATTGTTGGTCATATTAGGCCAAATTGTCCTAAGTTGAGGTCTCTGTCAACCTCTAAGGTTAGACCTCCTTCTAGGAAGTCGAGTAGCTCTAAAACTACTCATGTTTGTCACCATTGTGGTGTTTCTAGACACACGCGTCCTAATTGCTTTAAGTTGTATCCTCATAAGCAATTGTCCAAACGGTCACAGGTTTCCTCTCAAGGACCTACACCTTTGTTTAGAGAGTTATTAAAAGTCTTGAGCTTTTTAACTCAATTTCAGGAGATTTTTAATTCTTCTATGTCCTTTAGTAGACATACTAGGACACGTGCCTTTTCATCTTCACAGCCAAAGACTCGTGCTGTGTGGGTGAGAAAGGAGCCTAAGACTTAATTGTCTTTTCTGTTTGTCTTATGCTTTATTTCTTTCTATCTAAAGTTGGATTCTCTTTGCTTGATTTCTTATCTGCTTTTGGAATCATGCTTTCATGCATCTGCATCTTTCTATCATGCCTTCATGCATATGCATCTTTCTTTTATGCTTTGCTTGACTTGTTTTTGTTTGGTTATTTTTCAGTTTTGCTTTATTTTGTTTTTCATATAAAAATTTAAAAAAAAAATTGAAAAATCAAAAAAAAAAAAATACAAAAACAGTGTGTGTTTGTGTACATTGGTACTTGTGTACTTTGGATGGCCATTGAAACAAAATTTTCTAAACTTTGTATCTCTTGTAGCTTAGATGAGCATCTCTATGCACAACTAAGCAAGTGAGCTTTGTGGCTCTTGTTTGTGATGAGTAAGATTAAGTTATCTCTTGTACATAACACTCGTATCACTCTTTTTGATGGGAAGGATTAGAAAATCCTAAGAGAAAGACATAAATAACCATCTCACCACTGTTGCCCGCCAATCATGAATGACATTTGTGTGCTTCGGCATAGTAAAATTGGAATGTCAAATGCTTAACATTATTGGGTATTTCTTTTCTATCTATTATATGCCCACGCATGATTTGCTTAAAAAGAAAATATGCAAAGAAAAATCAAAAGCAAAAAGATCAAAAATGTTTTTAAATATGATTGCAAGCGTGTTTTCTAGGAGATGTGGGAGTTATAGGATGTACCTCGAAGGTGATAATCCCCATCAAACAATTATGATTGTGTGCGAGTTAAAGTGATTTACTCATATCTCAAATTGTCATAACATGTTGACACATTTGCATTCTTGCAATGTTTTTCACACATAACACGCAAAATTCTTTGCTACTCTTGATACATGTGCAGGTACAATGTGATTTGGCCATCACAAGGTTTTACATGTGTTAATGTATGCTCACTAAACTGTCTTAACTTATTTTTGAAATATAAAATTGGTTAGACTTTTTTAGTGTGTGCATGTGTTTTTGAAAATCCATGTGCTTAAAATCTTTGTTGAGAGATGTTTTTGAGAGCTTAATATGTTGATTGGATCATTAGTTGAGTTGCATGCTTGATTACATTCATATCTGTTTTTTTCTCTTCTCGAAAAACTGTTTTGAAAAGCTGGCTCGACACCTCCTCGATACCTCCTCAATAGCTGGCTATCTGTCGAGCTTCTTTAGCTTTTTCTTATCGCAATCTCGCTAGCACCTCGACACCTGGTGGATCAATTGAGAAAGTTTCTGACCCCTCGATAGCTTCTCGACACCTGGTGGATCGATCGAGAATTTGTTCTTGTTTTTTGTGGTTCTTCCTCGACACCTTCTCGATACCTGAAGCTGTCGACGGCCTTTTCCTCGATACCTCCCTCAACAGATACCTCGATACCTCTCGACACCTTCATCTGTCGAGATTTACTGAGGGCCTATATCTTCTCCTCGTGCGATCCGCAGCTCATTTCGTTCGATCCCTCTCTCGATAGCTCTCTGTTTTTCTCTCTCAAACAATCTCATCTCACTTTAATCTTGATCCTCAAGGTTTCTTCAAGCTTTTTCAAGTTTTTCTTCACTTGGTAAGCTTCTAATCTCTTCCATATTCATGCATTTCATGTTTTGAAACCTAGGTTTTGGGGTTTTTGAAAAATTTTGGGGTTTTTCAGATTTGATGAGATTTTGGGGTTTTTCAGATTTGTTGAATTTTTGGGATGGGTTTTCGCTTAAATGAGTTTAAAATCTCATGCATTGCATCACATTAGCATTATAATAGTATTGTCATGCATTTAGATGTGTGCAAACTATTTGTGTGCTGATAGGTTTGGATTGGGCTGAGCCCATGATGCAAAATTTTTACATGTAACATGCTCATGCATTCTCCATGCATACGTACTTCTTTTCACATATTCTTAATATTGTGAACTTCTTTGGGACTTTTCTGATTGTCTCTTTTTCTCTCCCTCTACTGTTGATTACGTTAGTAGTGTCTATGGCACCGAAACGTAAATCCGCTCCGTCCCAGAACCCTCTTTGTTCCAGGGCATCCTCTTCCTCTTCAGATTCTGCCCCCTATCTCTTCGGTTTTGTGATGATGATGCTCATAAAGCATTCTCGGAGAACTTTTCTAGACAAGGTGTTCATTCGGAACGCCAAGTCATTCTGGCAGACTTTGCCGACACTGACCTTCCCACTGTCATTCACAGTCGTGAATGGGAGTCACTGTGTGACGTCCCGGTCACTTGTACTCTCGTGATTATTCAGGAGTTCTACTCCAACATGCACGGGATTGACCATTTTGTCCCTCACTTTATCACTCGTGTTAGGGGTGTTAGCATTTCCTGTCACACCGTAGCTTGTTGCGGATGTGCTTCAGGTACCTAGGATAGTGTTTCCTGACTATCCGAGTTGTGATCGTCTGCGGACTATGTCCAAGGATGAGCTCATGGCTGCTTTCTGTGAGCATCCTTCAGATTGGGGTGGTTGCCAGTTCACATCCTATAAGGGCTTTGCAAAAGGTCCTAGGTTTTTGAACATGGTGATGACTTTTGTACTCCATCCACTCTCTCACTACAACTCCATCACAGAGCCTCGTGCTCGATTTTCGTTGTCTCTTCTTGAGCATCTGACTATAGATTTCCCTTCTCATTTCATTCTTTCTATTATAGATATTCATCTAGATTCGGCGTCCCATGATAAGCTCATCTTTCCTTCTGCTATCATGAGGATCTTACACCATTTTTCTGTTCCTTTTCCCTCGTCCGACCATTTTTCTTTCGTGTGCCATAGATTACGCTACCGTAAAATGTAGTGAGGCGCAGTTTAGGTCGCGACAGACGAATTCAGTAGCTTAGTAGGCGCAGTTTTATTGTATTCAACAAGTGAATATGAGTTGAGTGATTTATGACTTCTCTCATATGTTTATTTGTTTGTTGTGGTTTTGTCACGGATTGCCAAAGGGGGAGATTGTTAGGACATATGTGTTTCACTTGTTAGGAACATATGTCATGATTTTATGTAATTGGCTTATCCTTTGACAAAATGCACTTTACTTGTATTTGGGTAGATCTAGGATGTGTTTAAATACTTCAAGAAACTATGTTTCAAAATCAAGTGTTGAAGCCTTCAAGTCTGTCCAAGAAAACAAGCTGAAAGTGCAGATTTACTAAAACTCGACAGCTAGCATATGTCGAGGTTTAAGAAGCTGTTCAACCCGTATGCTCGACAGCTAGCTCGACAGATGCTCGACACCTCCTATCTGTTGAGGTTTAAGAAAACAACAATCTAATCTGTTTTTCTTAGGATCCGTGATTATGTGTTTGGGCCTTCTTTTCTCCTAACCCTAAACATATAAAAGGATTATTTTAAGGGCCATCAAAGAGTTCACAAGTTGCACAAACATTGAGCAAACCTTGTTCAAGCAAATTGTGACTGGAGACAAAGTTCTTGCCCTTGTTTATCTCCTTCTTTTGAAGAAGTTGCTGTGTATTTGCACCGTAGGGTTTTGTGACCAAGCATCTTCTTGATCTTCATCGTGTGGATGAATTGAAGAACTTTGCAGCCAACAACCTTCTTAGTTGGTGATTGAAGTCACGTACTGGGATCCGCGCATTGGTTAGTCACGTACTTGGGAGCCGTGCATCAAAAGGGGGAACTGTCACTACAGAACAAGTCCAATTGGGTATTGGGGTAAGGGTTCAACTGTAAGTTGGTAAGGTACTTGGGATTCCTTCACTTGTAACCGCTTGTTGTGATAATAGTGAAGTTTCGAGAGTGGTGACTTGAAAATCACCCGGTGGGGTTTTTTCCGTTAGGTTTTCCCCATTCGTAAACAAATCACCATGTCATATATTTTCCGCTGCGTATTTAGTTGTTTGGTGATTTGTTTGTGCTACCATGTGCTTTGGATGATAAATTGATTAATTAATAACTTGACTAATTAATTAATTAATTTCAATCACAAGGGGTCAATCCGTTTATGGCCTATCATCCTTAAAACTGCGGTGGACCATGCTTGAAATGCGCCACCATTCCACTACCCATTGAATATTTGTGACATCAATGCACTTCATGAACTCAGTGAACTCATCAAAACTCATCACAACGCGTTTGGGCCTACAGTCACGATAGTGCTCGGGGAGATATTGACTAGGAGGAACAGTAGGGGGATGGAGAAATCGAAGCCTCTCGTATAGCCATATTTAAAATAAAAAATAAAAACTGAAAAAAAAGGGAGAAGAAAAAGAAAAGAAAAAGAAAGCATGAGTGGAAAAATGAGAGATAAAAAAAAAATGACAAAAATGATATAAGGAGCCTTGATGGGTTGAAAACCGAAAGTCAATCCATGCAAAAATTAGAGGAATCCCGCTAAGTTGAGAACCTGGGCAAAAATTAGGGATTATATCTAAAGAAGGAGAGGGCTCCCCGCAAAGAAATTTGCTTCCTTCCTATGAAACGCATCCAAGCCATTGAGAGATTCAGCCAGGATCATCCCCGCAAGGTTTCCACTCCTTAGATCGCTAACCACCAAGCACATTCTTCGATCTATGCAAGCCGTCTCTTGTACCAAGAAGTATCTCGTAAGGATACATAAACAGAAAGCATTAAGATAGTAGGAACGTGGTCTACCGGTCACAGGAACAATTAGCCGAGAGAAGTATGCAAAAATTGAATGGATGTTCAACTTGTTAAACATGCACCAATGTTGTGCCATGTTAAGAAAAACACCCAAAAGAGCCAGGACCAAGGGAAGAAGATCCCCACCAATAGTAGGAAGGATAAGAATGCTAACATCAGGTTTGCCCATGATTGCGCTAAATTCTTCAAGAGTGGGGCATATCTCCACACCGTTAAAGTGAAAAACATGCCAAGTGGGAATCCAAAAGTTGGCAATAGCACGAAGGAGAGGTTCATCCACTTTGATTTGGTGATATGAAAAGATGCAAGAGAGTCCAAAAGGAATGAGAGCCTCTTTGAAACTAGGGCCTAGCTTCCTGATCCATGCCGAGACTTCTAAAGGATAGAATCTTGTCAATAGAAAGCCTTAAAGAGTGTTTTTTGAGCTTAAAATACATTTGGTGAAGGTTTTGGAGGCCCCCAACAGCTATTTTATACTTGATAGGGTGGCTAGGGTTTTTCTAACCCGCGGCACACGTACGCAAAGTCAAAGCTGCGTACGCATGGTTAAGATCTGCATACGCAGGCGCGCGTACACATACGCATAAAGGGAGGCGGAGCCGAGTTCCTTTTCCTACTTAGAGTGTGATTCCTCCACCAAGACCCCTCCCATGATTCCTACGGCATAAGGGACTACTCAAGACACAATCAAGTTCAGATTTTCAAGCATCAAAGGTTAAGAAAAGCAAAATGACATAGAATTGTCCTAAATTAAAGCATAAATGTAAAAGATGTTCTTAAATACAACCCAATTTCTCAAATAAAAGTGAAAGTGCATAAATAAATGCTAATAAAAAGAAAAAAGAAAAATAAATAAATATGTTGTGTGTCTATGTCTATCTGTCTGTCTACAAAATCACTGGAAGCGCCTCTTCCTTGGTTGGTAGCTAGGAGTCGCCTCTGAATCACCACCACCATCACCACCACCACCACTACCACCACCATCATCACCACCACCACTACCACCACCATCATCATCATCACCCGAGTATGCAAACCCTCAAGAACCATAGATCTGTCGAGAATAATCCGTCATCTCCAGCTTGAGGTTCCCCACAAGCCAAAGCAGCTCCTCATGCTCTTGAACAGTGGGCTAAATTTTGAAGGAAAAGTGTTAGAACAATTGTTAGGATGCAATAATAGAAAGGAAAGAGACAAGAGTGAAGTAGAACTCACCGCTCATGTACCTTTAGGAAAAGGGTAGCCCAAGATATTTGTGTTGCGGCCCACCGGACACTCACAAGCAAAGCCATCAGGACCGTAAACATAGATTGACCACGGTAAGTGAGGAGGGGTCAATGGGAGCACCGGCAGCAAGGCCAACCTAACATAAGTATACCATGTGAATATCATTATGCGAAGTAATGCAAAAGAAGAAGGGAAATGAATGAGAAGAGAGAACACATACCACAAGAGTGAGGGAAGGAATAAGACGGGTATCATTGAACTCTTCATAGTCCAGCTCATTTGAAACCCGCTGGGTATAGGGTATGCCACTCCTCCACAACTAGTATTCCACGTCCGTCATGGAAAGCAGGGCAAGCATAAACATCAGAGGGTCCATCGGAACCTATGGGGCATCCTCACCTACCAACTGGCAACGTACCCTCTCCGCTAGGTAGAGCACCCTTAAGCTAGCACCCTTGAAGGGCTTAGTAATCCAGGAGATGACAATGGCAGCCACCTCCAAGTTTGGGTCCGCAACAGCGGGGGCACCCGCCCAAGGACTCCAGTTGACCTGTAATGGTACATAAGGTTAAAGAAGAAAAACCCTAAGAGACATGCTGAAGAAATAACGAAAGGCATTAAAATCCTAACTCACCTCATCAGAAGATAGCCCATTGAAATGAGCCCTGACCAAAGAGAAGCTCTTCAGATCTACATTCACAACACGGGTAATGAGACCGTATTGAACGGCCCAACGATGGAGAAAAAATAATGGATACAGTTTACAAAATGACAGTTCGTAATATGATAGTTTGCCAAATAACAATTTGCAAGATGAAAATTTGCAAGATGAATGGGTACAGTTTGCAAGATACAGATATGAACAGGTATGAACAGTTTGCAAGATGATACAGTTATGAACAGATATGGAGCTAGTGTCTTATTTGTTCCCTTTTGGTCCCACTCCAAGCCATATACTAAAGCCCAATTGGAAAGGCCCAAAAGCTAGCCCAATTAGATAATCAGTTATAAGGAGAGAAACATACAAAATTTTAGAGGTTACATGAAATGGTTTGTATGTGAGTGTTGAACACTCTCTAATTCTCCCTTGAATACATTCATAGAAACTGATTGAGAGACCACACTTCTTGGGCATCAAGTGGAATTGGAATGAAGATTAGAAGTGTTCTCAAGAACTTCTGATCTTTGGTTTTGAATTTCACCGCACCAAGGTACACTTTCTTATTCTTAAATTCTAAAATTTACTTAGTACATGTTATCAATTGTGAATGAAGTAGATCCGTTAAATTTTCCGCTGCGTATGTTTTGTATGCGATACAAACATGTATTTTTCCATCATAATGGTATCAGAGCGGTCTTCAATTTTGAATCTGTATAACATGTTTTGTGAGTTTTGGAATTAGAGGTAATAGTTTCATGATGTTAGAAGATTATATATATATATATATATAATTTTCTGCATGGCTGTTGAAACTATGATTTGATGAAAACTGATATTGATGTAATGATGTTGTTTAAATTTGAATTTAAGTATGTTAAATTGAACTTTAAGGCTATAGCATCAATTGAATTCAGTTTTGAAATCAAACTCTATCTATCATGTTCATATGGTGGTTGGTTATTCATGGAAAACCGTTGAAAACTGTTCAAGTCTTCCTTTTAAAAATTGAAAACACGAGTTTTTCGCATGTTAGCTTCCCGTGAAGTTACTCGCGAAAAATGCCTCTGAAGCACAAAACTTTTCGTAGGTAAGCTTTACTCGCGAAACAGTCGCGAGACAGTCACGAAAGTTTCTGTCTGAATTTTTTGTTTTCACTATTTTTACCTTAACTCATTTTCGCAGGAAGAGCTTAGTCGCGAGATTCTCGCAAAAATGCCACTGAAGGGAATTTTGAACTTTTTCTATGTGTTTTCAAATGTTTAAAGTGCAAGGCTGTTTGTGATTAGATTACACTTGTTTACAAAATAAAAACCTTTATTTTAAAACATCTAGTGGGAGAGAGATACAAGGGTTGGATCTCACGGCCTCCATTATTGGTTCATAATAGTGCGGGTAAACACCTCGTCTTAGCGTATATGCCTCGCGATCCCAAGGGATGGTGTTTACTTCATAGTACTACAAGATTGAACTTACCTGTTTAAAGTAGTGTGGACAAGCACCTCGTCTTGGCGTATATGCCTCGCAATCCCAAAGGAGGGTGTTTTGTTCCATGGTACTACAAGTTTAAACATTATAAGGGAGATGAAATGTGGCTACACATGATTCTAGATAATTGTGTACACTAGACTAAGTGTAATGTTAACCTCCCAAAGGAGCTATGTCATTATCACTTAGAAGCTAAAGGTAATACGGCATATTATTAGTGTATGATAAGAGTTATCATGATAGCACTAATAACGAGAATAGTTCTCAATCAATTAATGTGTTTATAATAAACTTGCTACCAAGGAATTATAGACATGGATTGAGTTGTCGTTGCATATATTATTTTATGGTTTTATTAAGGTTTCATACTATATGTTTATATGCTAAATTGATAATGTCCAGTTTACTTATTATATTCATGTTTATTATTTTCAGATTTGAACATGGCATCATTTAGCCCACTTGTTACTATTCTTAATCAAAATAAACTGACTGGATCCAATTATGTTGACTGGAAAAGAAATTTGGACATTGTTCTCACAGCTGAAGAGCACAAATATGTGCTTACTCAACCATGTCCTGACTTTCCTTCAATAGATGCTCCTCTTGAGGAAAAACAGCGATATGATCGTTGGCAGAAATCTAATGAGATGGCCACGTGCTACATCCTAGCATCTATCTCAAATGTTCTACAACATCAAATGCAGGATGTAGAACAAGCTTCGTACATTATGCTAAGTCTGAAGGAGATGTTTGGTGAGCAAGGTCGTTCTGCAAGGCAAGAAACTATGAGGAAAATTTATAATACCAAAATGATTGAAGGCAGTTCAGTGAGGGAGCATTGTCTTACAATGATCTCTAACTTGAATACACTGGAAGTTTTAGGTGCCAATATTGATGGAGAATCCCAAGTGGATATGATACTCCAGTCACTACAGGAATCATTCAAGGAATTCAGACTCAATTATAATATGAACAAAAAGATTTATTCATTGTCTGAATTAATGAATGAGTTGGTAGCGGCGGAAGGCATTCTTGGTACTTCTAATGTTGATGCTAATATGGTTGAAGCTTCTACTTCTCAACCTAAGTCAAAAGGCAAGGGTAAGAAGAAGAAGAAAAAAGACCTCACCAAGCAAGATGGTAAACAAATTGCATTAGGGGTTGCCGACAAAGGAAAGAAGATCAAAGGAAAGTGTTTCTATTATGGTGAGAAAGGACATTGGAAGAGGAATTGTCCAAAGTTCAGGGCTGCCAATAATAAGGGTATGAAAAGTTCATTCCTCCTTGAAATATGTTTAGTACAAAATCCCACGGATTCCTGGTGTGTGGATTCAGGTTGTACTAATCATATCTGTAATTCTTTGCAGGGGTTCCAGGAGACCAGAAAGCTTGACGAAGGGGAATTGTTTCTTACTTTGGTTGATGGGAGCAGGATTCCGGTTGTAGCTGTTGAAGTGTTTAATTTATGCTTTAAGTCTAGGGTTTCAATATTGGAAGACTGTCTTTATGTACCTAATGTTCGTAGGAATTTAATTTCTGCAACTTATTTAGGTAAGCATGGATATTGTGTTATCCTAAAAGACAATATTGTGATAAAGAAAGATAAAGTGTTTATCTGTTCTGGCAATATTGTTGATGGTCTTTATATTTTAACTCCTGATAAGCATGAATTATATAATTCTGAATTAGATAATAACTCTCATGTAAAATCATTAAAGAGAAAGTTTCCTTTTACTAATGATGCATATTTTTGGCACTTGCGTTTGGGTCATATTAATTCAAACAGGATTCAAAGACTTATCAAAGATGGTCTCTTAGAGCCATTGGACTTTGATGAATTTCCAGCTTGTGAATCTTGTTTGGAAGGCAAAATGACCAAACGACCTTTTAATGCAAAAGGTAGAAGAGCCCAAGAGTTGCTTGAATTACTTCATACGGATGTATGTGGTCCTATGTCAACCCAAGCAAAAGGAAGTTATGAGTACTTCATCACTTTTACCAATGATTACTCAAGATATGGTTATGTGTACCTAATGAGATGGAAGTCTGAAGCTATTGAAAAGTTCAAAGAGTTTAGGGCTGAAGTTGAGAATCAATTAGGTAAACGCATAAAGGCCATTAGATCTGATCGTGGTGGCGAATACCTTCTTGGGGATTTCAAGGATTACTTAACTCAAAATGGGATTGTATCCCAAATTGACTGCACCTGGAACTCCCCAACAGAATGGTGTAGCAGAAAGAAGGAATAAGACTCTTTTGGAATTGGTTAGGTCCATGATGAGTTACTCAACTTTACTAGTTTCTTTTTGGGGATATGCACTAAAAACTACAATGCACATTTTAAATTTAGTTCCATCAAAATCTATTCCCAACACACCTAAGGAATTGTGGAGTGGGCGTAAGCCTAGTATGAAATATCTCCACATTTGGGGATGTCCATCACATGTGTTGAAAAATAAGTTTGATAAGTTGAAAGCTAAAACCGAAGTATGCATGTTTTTAGGGTATTCAAAGGAAACAAAGGGTTATTTATTCTATAATCATAAAGATACCAAAGTGTTTGTTAGCACACATGCCAAATTTTTGGAGGATGATTATGTGAATAATTTTAATCCTAGAAATAAAGTTGTTTTGGCTGAAATGAATGAACCTGTAAACGAACAACCAATGGATGAAACTAGGGATGATGTGGTTGTATTAGATACACCACAAGATACTACTCATGAGATAACTAGTACACAGGTGCCTCGTCGTAGTAGGAGAATTGTTCGGCCTCCTATAAAATTTATAGGTTTGGGAGAAACTTATGAAGCTATCTCAGAAGAGGCTGAATCGGATCCCTACACTTATGAAGAGGCAATGAATGATATAGATGCACATCATTGGGTCAAAGCTATGAAATCTGAATTAGATTCTATATATTCCAATCAAGATTGGGATCTTGTAAAGGCGCCTAATGGCATTAAACTTGTTGGCTGCAAATGGGTTTACAAGAGGAAGAGATGGATAAATGGAAAGGTTGAAACCTTTAAAGTAAGGCTAGTGGCGAAAGGGTATACATAAAAAGAAGGTATTGATTATAAAGAATCCTTTTCACCAGTAGCAATGCTTAAATCTATCAGAATTCTCTTATTCATTGCTGCTCATTATGATCATGAGATTTGGCAAATGGATGTCAAGACTGCTTTTCTAAATGGCAATCTTGAAGAAGAAATCTATATGATGCAACTGGAAGGTTTCATAACGAAGAACCAAGAGCATATGGTATGCAAGTTGAAAAGGTCCATTTATGGACTTAAGCAAGCATCTAGGTCATGGAACATCAAATTTGATCAAGCAATCAAGTTATTTGGTTTTGAACAATATCTTGATGAACCATGTGTGTACAAAAGACATCGAGATAAAGTAGTAATGTTCCTAGTGCTTTATGTTAATGATATTCTACTCATTGGAAATGATGTAGGGGTAATGTCATCGATAAAGGTTTGGTTGTCAAGCCAATTTGATATGAAGTACTTGGGCGAGGCTAACTTTATTCTAGGGATCAAGCATTGGTGAGATCGCAAGAATAAGATGTTAGGCTTATCACAAGCTGGATATATAGATAAGGTTCTAGAACGGTTTAGCACGCAAAACTCTAAGAAAGGATTACTTCCTTTTAGACATGAAGTTCCTCTGTCTGATGACCAAAGGCCTAAGACTCAAGAGGAAGAAAATATGATGAGACAAGTACCTAATGCTTCTGCAGTAGGAAGTCTCATGTATGCCATGCTTTGTACTAGACCAGATATCTGTTATTCAGTTGGCCTGGTCAGCCGATATCAATCAAATCCAGGACCAAAACATTGGCAAGCTGTAAAGCATATTCTCAAGTATCTATGGAGAACGAGAGATTATATGCTTGTTTACCGGTGTAAGGATTTGATTCCCATTGGCTATACAAATTCAGATTTTCAATCAGATCTTGATTTCAGAAAATCTACTTCAGGTTGTGTGTTCACCTTGGGAGGTGGAGCCATAAGTTGGAGGAGTGTTAAGCAATCTTGTATTGCAGACTCCACCATGGAAGCTGAATATGTTGCTGCTTGTGAGGCAGCAAAGGAAGATGTTTGGCTCAAGAAATTCCTTTCTAATCTTGGTGTTGTAAGAATGGAGCAGGTCCCATCACATTGTTTTGCGACAATAGTGGTGCAGTTGCACAATCCAAAGATCCAAGGAATCATAAGAAAGGAAAGCACATTGAGAGAAAATACCACATCATTCGAGACATCATTGCTCGTGGAGATGTAGTAGTTGCAAAGATTGAAAGTGCAAATAATCTAGCAGATCCCTTTACCAAAGCCTTGACTCAAAGGACTTTCGAGTCACATTTGGAGGGAATGGGAGTTAGATTATTGCACAATAGTCTTTAGGGCAAGTGGGAGATTGTTAGGATTAGTGCCCTTAAATCCTACTGTATGATGCTATGTATGACATTATGTATGACTTAATGTTGTGATTAATAAAGTTATTTTATTATTATCTGAAATAATGGTAACATGAATATTCAAACATTATCATATAGTACATGAGATGCATAGTATGTGATTTATGTGATTTATGTGATTTAGTCACAGAAGATATAAGTCACAAGTTCTTTATAAACTCAGAATTTTAGTTCGTAGTCAGTGATGAAATTGGGCATTTCTTCTGCGAAAACTATAACATATCAACTAAGATGATTTGTCATAATCATGGAAGTGGAGACTTCTAGTTGATGTGTTGATATATTTTAATGTTGGGGTTTATGCCCTAAAATCCAATTTATTGGCATGTCATAAATAATTAAATTGTTTAATTATATGAGACTATTTATTAATGAACTAATGGGACATTATCTTAGTCCATGAGATGCATAGTATGTGATTTATGTGAAAAGTCACAGAAGATATAAATCACAAGTTCTTTGTAAACTCAGAATTTTAGTTCGTAGTCGGTGATGAAATTGGGTATTTCATCTGCAAAGACTATAACATATCAACTAAGATGATTTGTCTTGATCATGGAAGTGGAGACTTCTAGTTGATATGTTGATATGTTTTAAGAGTTAAGACATATTGAACTGGACTGCTGTGAGATTTATTATTCTCTTAACGACTATCAAATGAATAATAAATCTCATGACTTCTATTTACATCAACTCTAAATCCTAAGAGAATAATGAACCCGATCATGAGGTGTAGGTTGCTTTGATATATCAAGAGTGAAATCTATATGACACGATCAAAACCTCAGTATGTTGGGCAGCCACATTTAGTGTTGATGGAACATATATTCTCAAGATGGAATTCATAATCTCTTAATGGAGATATAAAATATTCTCTTGAGATAAGTTTAATGGGTTTGGTTATTCAGATGTTGGACCCAACCACTTTAGTAAGGAGTTACTAAAGTATATATTTATGAAATTGGATTTCATAAATATATAATGAATAACATAAATTATTAAACCGGGTACTCAAGTATTAAGATGTAGTAATCTTCAAAGTGGCAATCAACATTCATGACTTTGTATTACTACGAATTTTTAATGAAGGGGTTGTATGTATAATAAAGTCTTGGGATATAATTTATTAATAAGGTCTAGAGTGCAATTATATTCTTATAGTGGTATTGAATATAATTAATGGTAATTTTGGACTTGTCAAGAGTTGACAGAAAAGCCCAAGGCCCATTGGAGCTAAAGTCTTATTTGTTCCCTTTGGTCCCATCTCAAGCCACAAACTAAAGCCCAATTGGGTAGGCCCAAAAGGCTAACCCAATTAGATAATCAGTTTTTATTTAATAAGAGTTATTAAATAAAGGAACTACCAAGATAGTTAGAATGTACATATGATGAAAAGAAAAGAAATCAGTTTTTCTCCATAAGGAGAAGAAGAAGGATTTTTCTTTGAAAATCAATGTACAAAAGGACTGATTGAGAGACCACACTTCTTGGGCACCATGTGGAATTGAGATGAAGATTAAAGGTATTCTCAAGTCTTGGTTTTGAATTTCACTACATCAAGGTACACTTTCTATTCTTTGTTCTAGAATTCAAGGTTACATGTTATCTTTCATGAATGAAGTAGATCCGTGATTGTTGCTTCCGCTATGTGTTTTGTATGGGATACAAAACCAGATTTTCCTACATTTAAGAGTTAAGACATATTGAACTGGACCGATGTGAGATTTATTATTCTCCTAACAACTGTCAAATGAATAATAAATCTCATGACTTCTATTTACATGAACTCTTAATCCTAAGAGAATAATGGACCTGATCATGAAGTGTAGGTTGCTTTGATATATCAGGAGTGAGATCTAATGTAACGGTCAAAACTTCAGTATGTTGGGCAGCCATATTTAGTGTTGATGGAACATATATTCTCAAGATGGAATTCATAGTCTCTTAACGGAGATATAAAATATTCCCTTGAGATAAGTTTAATGGGTTCAGTTATTCAGAGAGTTAGGCCTAACCATTTTAGTAAGGAATTACTAAAGTATATATTTATGAAATTGGATTTCATAAATATATGATTAACTTAAAAGGATTAAACCGGATACTCAAGGATTAAGATGTAGTAATTTACAAAGTGGCAGTCTACGTTTATGACTTTGTATTAATATGAATATTTTATGAAGGGGTTGCATGTATAATAAAGTCTTAGGATGTAATTTATTAATAAGGCCTAGAGTGCAATTATATTTATATAGTGGTATTAAATATAATTAATAGTAACTTTAGACTTGTCAAGAGTTGACAGAAAAGCCCAAGGCCCGTTGGAGCTAGTGTCTTATTTGTTCCCTTTTGGTCCCACTCCAAGCCACATACTAAAGCCCAATTGGAAAGGCCCAAAGGCTAGCCCAATTAGATAATCAGTTATAAGGAGAGAAACATACAAAATTTTAGAGGTTACATGAAATGGTTTGTATGTGAGTGTTGAACACTCTCTAATTCTCCCTTGAATACATTCATAGAAATTGATTGAGAGACCACACTTCTTGGGCATCAAGTGGAATTGGAGTGAAGATTAAAAGTGTTCTCAAGAACTTCTGATCTTTGGTTTTGAATTTCACCGCACCAAGGTACACTTTCTTATTCTTAAATTCTGAAATTTACTTAGTACATGTTATCAATTGCGAATGAAGTAGATCCGTTAAATTTTCCGCTGCGTATGTTTTGTATGCGATACAAACATGTATTTTTTCATCACCAACTCACCCTCCAAGTTTATGAGAGCCTCATTGCACCTAAGGCCGATCATGCGGTGGAAGTCATAGGGACTCATAATCATCTCCCTATCAGCAATGTGGAAGGTGTGGGTAGTGTCCCACCACCTCTCAGCCAAAGTCTGCACTAAAATGGCACTGGCAGACCTCTCCGGTAGCAAACAGATAATCGGCTCGAAGCCCGCTACACAACTGTGGGCCCTTGTTTCTGCAGTAAGGACCCTATACCATGCCACCACACGGTTGGTGCTTCCTCTACCTAAAAATGGAGGCAAAGTCTGCAAAATGATGAAAAAAGGGTGTTAGATTTGCATTTGGATAAGAAATAGATGAAATGGGATTTAAAATAGGGTTCCTAACTGGCAACATGCGCATGCAGCCCCGTGTCTGCATACGTAGGCACCAGGTGCGCATACGCAGGTTGGAAACTATGTATGTATGAACTCAAGAATAGATACGCGTAAACATGAACAGGTCTGCTTATGCATAAATCCTGGCCGTGCACGCATGAATACAAGCCGCGTACGCAGGCTCGAGTCCGTGTACGCATGAACATAGACAGTGGGTCGTTCTTCGACATTTTTAAGCATGCTTCGATCAAAACTCATCCTAAACATGTTCCTACCCCTTCTAAGGTATCAGGTTTTCATCTAAACCCATCCCACAGCAAAACCCAAGCATTTATAGGTCCAAAAACATATTAAAATGAAAGATCAAAGGAAAATGAGAAAATGAGAAAAGTTTGAAATACTTACTGATCTGGTCCTTGCACCCTCTGAAAGATGATCTTGTGGCTTGTATGTCAACGGAGGGGACTCATTCAGCCTCACCACTCCATTTAAATGTGTGAGGTTGTAGGTATCACTAAAGAGCGCGTAGGAGGTTTTCTTGGACTTGGGTGCCATGGAGAAAATGAGAGAGCTTGGAAAGGAAAAGAGTTTCAAATGAGGAGATTTAAGAGAGAGGAGTCAGATTATGAAAGGAAGTGAGAGAGAGGCCAAGAGTTTTGTAGAGAGAAAAAAAATGGAAGTTAGAGAATTGGAATGTGAAAAGATAAGGGAGATGAAGAGAATGAAAAGAAAAAAAAAATAGTTGGTAATTGTTGGTGAAAATTTGAAGAGGTGGGAATGTGCTAGTGGCTAAACTACATGTAGTTTAAATCCCCAATGAATGGAAAGCATCAAAAACATCCCTCAGCGGATCAGAAGTTACCGAGGAAACTCCCTCGTGAGTTTAGGTCATCAACCAAATCCCTAGTAAAGTATAGTATCATGGAAGGACTACCCCGCGGGTTCGAGACATGAAGGCAACCCCCTCACGAGTTGTGAAGAAATTTCCAAATGAAGCAGACAAGACCCCCTCGTGGGTAGAATTAACACAAGTTCTCCAGTGAGCCATGAAGAAAAAGAAGAATTTTCCCTAGTGGACCACACATTTCCAAAGACTTCCTCATAGGTCACAATCACCAACACGCTTCTCAGCAAGTTACCATCTCCAGTAAACTACATACCAAGAAGGCTCCCCTGTGAGTCACCAAAACTTCTCAGTAGATCATACTCCCCAATGAGTCTTTCATCGTCCCTGGTGGATTCTTGACCTAAGACTCCCTTGTGGGTCGGAATACCAAGGCTACTTGTGCACATATCCTACGAGAATTGAATATGCAGGCACGGGCCACACACCAGTCAAGCAAAGTTAGAGTACAGAATTTATGCACATATCCTCCGGGAATTGAACATGCAGGCATATCATACAGAACTTGTGCACATATCTTGAAGGAATTGAATATGTAGGCACAGTGGAAGAGGTAGAGGTAGAGACGGAGACCAAGGTCACCCTGAAGCAAGAGCCTTACCAGAATAGGCTCTGTGGAATTGCACCCCGCCCTATGTATGCGTGTTGTGTGCCGTGTGCGTGGGTTGAGCTTGAGCCGTACATCGAAACAAAATGTTTTGTCTCTTATTCTTTCGATTCCGTTAGCAAAGCTCACAAATCAAAAGAGAGGCATTTGTAGACACCGCATTTTGTACCCCTTACGACTCGGGCCCCCGTTCCCCAATGATGCTGAAATTCTAAGACCCAAGGTTAGTTTAGGGCCCAATTAGATTACAAATTGACTTAAGAGGTGTTAAAATGGAAAATATAACTTTTCATAAGCAAATAAATCTATTTTTGGAAAATAAAAGGCCAAGGAAACCCTCGGCCTGCGTATGTGTTGGAAAATCTGATTTTGCATCTTATACAAAATACACAGCGGAAGCAACAAACACGGATCTACTTCATTCATGAGAGATAACATGTAACTTTGAATTCTAGAACAAAGAATAGAAAGCGTACCTTGATGCAGTGAAATTCAAAACCCAGACTTGAGAATACTTCTAATCAACATCCCAATTCCACATGGTGCCCAAGAAGAGTGGTCTCTCAATCAGTCTTTATGTACGTTGATTCTCAAAGAAAGTCATTCTTCTCCTTGTAGAGAAAAACTGTTTTCTTTTCTTTTCATCATACGTACATTCTAACTACCTTGGTGGTTACTTTATTTAATAACTCTTATTATATAAAAACTGATTACCTAATTGGGTTAGCCTTTTGGGCCTGCCCAATTGGGCTTTAGTTTGTGGCTTGAGATAGGACCAAAAGGAACAAATAAGACTCTAGCTCCAATGGGCTTTGGGCTTATCTGTCAACTCTTGACAAGTCCAAAGTTACCATTAATTATATTTAATACCACTATATAAATATAATTGCACTCTAGGCCTTATTAATAAATTATATCCCAAGACTCTAATGATATCATTTGACCCCTCCATGAAATATCCGTAGTGAACAAAGTCATAGTAAACTGTCACTTTATAAACAACTATTTTATCCTTGAGTACCCAGTTTAATCTTTTAGTTATTCATATTTATTGAAATCCAATTTCAATAAATATAAGCTTTAGTAACTCCTTACGAAAGTGGGCGCCCTGAATAACCAGTTCTCATTAAACTTATCTCAAGGGGATATTTCATGTCTCTATAAAAAGAGATTATGAATTCCATCTTGAGAATATGTGTTCCCTTAACACTACATGTGGTTACCCAACATACTGAGGTTTTGACCGTGAATATTAGATCTCACTCCTGATATATCAAAGTAACCTACATTTCATGATTGGGTTCACTATCCTCTCAGGATTGAGAGTCTATGAAATTAGAAGTCGTGAGATTAATTATTCAGGTGACAGTTGTTGATTGAATAATTAATCTCACAGCGGTCCAATTCAATATATCTTAACTCTTAAGACACATCAATACATCAACTAGAAGTCTCCATTTCCATGATCAAGACAAACCATCTTAGTTGATATGTTATAGTCTTCGCAGATGAAAAGCCCAATTTCATCACCGACTACGAACTATATTTTGAGTTTACAAAGAACTTGTGATTTATATCTTCTGTGACTAAATCACATAAACCACATACAATGCATCTCAAGGACTATGATAATGTCCTATTAGTTCATAAATAGTCTCATATAATTAAACAACTTAATTATTTATAACATGCCAATAAATTGGATTTTAGGGCATAAACCCCAACAGTACGCAGGTCTGACTCATGCGTACGCAAGCACAGACCTACGCACGCAGCTAGGGCTTCAAAAACCTATGAAAGGCAAGTTTTCATATTAATGTTGAGGTTTGGAACAAATCCCACATCGTCTAGGAGCCGTTCCAAACCCCTATTTTCTCACTATATAAAGCCATACATGGCACCTTTTCAAAACACACAAAAAATTCTAAGGGAAAACCGAAGATTCACTAAGAAATTGTGAATCAAAGAGGTAGTTTTTCACAAAACATTTTCAAATCACTTTTATTTGATTGAGACCTTTTCTGGTCTTGATATTTCGAGTTTAAGATTACTAATCACTTTAATATTTGATTGTGAATAAATTGACTAAGGGGAACGGTCAAAATCAAGCTTGAAAAGCTTTTTCTTTGAGGTATTGAGTTCTAAGCTTTTCTTTTTCATTTCTTTACCTTTTCTTGCTTTAATCTTTCTGTTTTTCTTGTTTCCTTTGTTTCTTTATATTATAACATGCTTGTTTAGCCTAGGTTTTCTTTGCTTTATGATTTTATGCATGTTAGGTTGTTAGATTTAAGTTTTGCTCTGTTTTCTGCGTTTTTGTGTTTTTGGGTTAGAATTTAGGGCGTGTCTGCGTGCGCATGCACCTGCATGCGTACGCAGGCACGAAGTATGCGTACGCATACAACTGGCCTGCATACGCAGGCCTATGTATGCGCACGCATACTCGTGCCCTGAAACCTTACCTATTTAGAGTTTTTTTTCTTCTGTTTCTTTGTTTCTTTCATATCATATGCCTCTATTTGGTCCCTTTTTTATGCTTTCTAAGTCTCCATTCCTTTGTTTAGTTGTTTGTTTGTGTTTAACATGCTAGATTAGGGTTTTCTCTTTATTCCTTGCTTTGATACCATGAACATGCATTAATATGATCATGCATTGATGCCATAGTTGCTGTGATGTAGTGAGGTAAGACATGCATTCACATGAACATGCATTTATTTGAATATGATTTTTTTTGGATGATGAACATGGGTGAGGTTTGTAATAACATGTTTGTTTGAATCTTCATGTGCTTTTTACCTTAGATATGATGTATGCTTGCTTGTTGCCATGCCTATATTCTACCTTGACCATGATATGATGCCATATGAGATGAGATGCTTTGATGAGAACATGTTAGGGTTTGTGTTGGTTAATAAGCATGATAGATGAATGCTAGGGTTTGTGATGTGAAGTGACAGCATGATAGATGTATGTTAGGTTTAGGATGAAATGCCATGTTGTATAATTATATGTATGCTAGTGTGTGTGTGTGTGTGTGTGTGTGTGTGTGTGTGTTAAGATGCAATGTTGAATGTGCCTTTAATAGGATTAAGACGTAGGACACAATGAGTGGAAGCCGACCCATGGGTCGGGCGGTTTTGGGTGCTTAACACCTTCCCAAAATCGTACCTAAACTCCGAACCCATACTCTGGTAGTAAGATCAGTCCTTCCACATAAAGGTGCTATATTCATGGTTCCTAGACCATAAAACTAGGTGGCGACTCCTTATTTTCTCTGCCTCGGTCCATTCGGCCAAGGCATACTCCCCAAAAAGGCCAACCGCGTGTTGCACCCGAACTTAGCCTCTGAATTTAGATCAAAGAGTATTAGATTATGTTTTTCTTTTTAATTTTCTCTTTCTAGATTGTAACTAGGAATCAAAGCAATGTACTTTTGTTTTAGATTGTATCTAGGAACAAGTCCATGAAAATTTTTGTTATTATCAAAGAGATATACATTCAATTTCAATTCATCAATAACAATGATGTATCTTTTTAGTTTCTTATTTTCTCTATTAAAACAAGTGACAACTCACTTGTAAAACTCTTGACCTAAGATGGATAATAACATCAATAAAACCTTCACTGTCTCTAAATGCACCAACACGACTCCACCCATTCACGTGGATTATGCCAAACCTCTTTTTCCCTTTTTACTTTGGAAAAAGGTTTGGGTCAAGGGCGCAATCTCTCACACAATATTTCACAAATATTTTATGTCCTCCTTTAGGAGAGGAGACCTCATATGCCCTTAACCTTGAACTAGTTACAAATATCTATTTGTTAGGTGACCAATCGTACCTAAAAATACTTTGTTTGATCGATGTCAACTTCATTCACCCAGATATCAATAGGGGGTCGGTCCAAAACCTGATATCAACAATAGAGAATTCCTTGAGTGTGTTTACGGTCAATAGCGTTCGCTATTTGGTGATGGACAATAAGAGAAGAAATAACACGAAGTTTAAACTCAGGAACTGAAATAAGGTTTTGGAATTAACTTGGGGGATCGAGGGTATCAAATAAAATTAAGGCCTTCGCGGAGCAAGTTTGTATCAGGATTCTCTAACTTGAATAAAAATGAAATGTAGGTGAAAAAAAAATCTAGACTCTTGAGCCATTAGAATGAAGAGTGGGAGAAATCAGGAAGTTCAGTTCAGTTGGTCCTATATATGTCCAAAGAATCTTTATAATACAGCTACATGACCATGAGGTAAATGTGAAGATCAAAACTTCAGATGGAGCACCGCCGAATGGATGGGGTTTTTCTAAGAGACAAAATGCAATTGGGATTGGATTGGCGTGGAAGCAATTGCTAAAACATGAGCGATATAAGTTTGACAAGGATCATAAATCAGGATCGCATAATAGATGATGCAAAGTTGAAAAACCTCAAGTGGTGGGACATAAACCATGGCGGTCAAAAAGGCTGTAAGTGCGTGGCTCAGTGTCTGGCAATGAATGCTAGTTCATTCACATTCAGTATACATTTATATGTGGTTGGATGTAATCATATAAATTAATGAACGACTTATTTCAGCATGGCAAGGTGAGAATCTTTTTTATTTTTTTTTTTTAAATCTGATATATAAATTACACTCTAACCTAATCTAAGTGTATATGTGTGTAAACCTCTCTTTTGTAAACTTGAACCCCGCCTCTTTCCCCCAATCCCACAAGAATTTATACTTATAAAGTACGCTAAGGATACGTTGTGATATGACAAATTTTAAATGAAAATAAGATTAGGTCTTACAATTATTTACAAAACAAATTAGGACAAATTTTTTATCCAATCTAATTTGGAGGAAAGTTACCATAATCTACAATTTGATAACTTAATAGATTATCCTAGTATACTTGTAGTCATATAACCTTTAATTTTTTAATTTAAAAAAAAAAATCGCGTTTAGCCTATTTAATACTCACTTAGTACAATTTTTTTGGTCTTATTAGAAAATCTAACTTTTTAAAAGAACATCATTTGATACATTGTCTTTTACATAAAAGGTACAAATTTTCAAAATTATTCTCATTAATTTAAACTTTAGTGAAAGAGGGTATTGAATTTTAACATAAAGTAAAGGGTATGTTAGGAAATTTATACGTTTACTTTTCAAAGAGGATTTCATTTTGGGGCATCTCAAAATAGGATAAAGGTCTAACAATTTATTTTTATATTTTATCCTAAAGGTCTAACAATTTAGAATAGGAGTAATTATATAACATGCTAAATAATTTAACGAATCATGTGATTTAGAGCCCATTTGGATAGGCTCTTCATAAAGCCTTGACATGCGTTTTAGCCAAAACCTTGCTTCACGAAAGCAGTAAGGTTGTGTTTTTTAAATGGTAGTGTACACACAATTTTCGTAAAAGATAAATCACACAATCACGAAATAGTGTAACAAATTATCAACTTGTATTGATTTGTATATATGTGAGTACAATCCTCTGTATGAATCTTTACAATGAAAGAGTACAATAAATTCATCTGATTCAATCTCCAAAAAACTTTACGATCCGAATGGGCTATAAAGCTCGATCTTGAATCGTGCTTTGATGTCTCCAAGTTGAATGAATATTTGAACGTGCTTGACTTGATGCGAGGGCCGTTGGCTTAATCTCGGATTGGATTAAAGGAGAATCCCCACTTTGATTTGAAGAAGTAGGAATAAGCCTTAATGAACAATGAAATTCTTATGAACTTAGAGATGACTCTCTATTTTGGCAGAGTGTTAGTAGGATTTTCTCTCTAAGTGTCTCCTTTTTCTCATATGAGAAGCCCTATTTATAGGTAACTTAATAGTATTTAATTTGAAATTCTCTCTCAGCATTTATTGAGAATTAATTATGAATTTAATTTGGTCTTTTATTTAATAAAAACTTTCTAGTCTTTTCTCTAGACATTGTCATATGGCTTTCTTCATTTGACGTCGCCACGTGACTTGATTTCATTTGCTGATCGTCCACATCATCAATTGGAGATTAATTTGATCACAAATATTTTATCATGAACAATCGGACAATTGTGAATACATCATAAACTTTTTGATGTCTACATGTAAATTTTCACGTTTTAGGAAACTCAACTTTAATAAGCCAGGATGGTTACCACTACTTAATGAATTGAAATAAATTCCTCCAATATGATTTAGAGTAAAACTTTGTACTTAAATGCTTTTTGGGCATTATTTGTCAAACAATGATTCACTATTATGTGGCGTTTAGTATAGGATAATGTTTTAGGATTTCTGGCAATGTTGAAGGATTTTCACATTTGGTTATAAATCACATAAGAGAATTAGATGCTAGGGTATCTGGATTCTCACTCAATGCTTTTTTTGTATAAAAAATAAAAGTAGATTTTAGAAGGTGGGAATCCACATTCTCATGCTTGATAAAGTTAGATTTTGTATAGATTAACAATTTTACCCCGCGTCCCTACCCTTTAACTAATAGAAATAATATATAAAAAAAAATTATTATTATAAATTGACAATTTAAATAATTATTTTTGTATTATACATGTCATTTAAAAAATGTTATACTATATTTCTATTGAATTATTCATGCTTTATAGTTTATATTTTGTTTCTCGTAATTTATTTGTAGGAGGAATTAAAAAAAATGATATTGTATTTACAAATCAAATGATATTTTAAGAAAAATATATAATTCTTATAAGATTCTTTAAAATAAACCAAATATAAGCATTTCATATTCTCATTATTTTTATTAGATTCTAAAGCAAATCAGACATAAAAATAATTACATTTCCAAACATCCAGATTGTCAAGCATTACATTCCCAAGAACCTAGACATCAAGATAATGTGAATTTTCCCATACCAAATACCACCTTACGTGCTTACTAGTGCCTGTGGTAAGCTAGAAAATAATACAATGTAAGTAACTACCAAAATCAATTGAATAGTAGGAATAATTCAAATACAACAAAAAAAGATAAAATAAAATAAGGAATCCATATTCAGTTTATGCTTTCGTGTATGATCAATTCATCTTTTCTTGAAAATCACACATCGTTAGATTTGACCAGTCAACATTTCCCAACCCTCCACCTGCCCGTTGATATATATAATATAAAAGTTCTAACCCACTGTACACTGCGCAAATTCCATTTCCTCTATGAAACAATATACAGTCCAAATTTTCCTGAAAGAAAGTTTGTCACGTTTTGATCTATTCTGCTTCCAATTCAATTGTAGCACACTAGAACATATCTTAAGTCATCGTTGTTGTGAAGTCAGGACCTACACCAGATCATCAAGATGGCACAAACTCTACTACCTGCACCAAATTATCAGAATCTCTCTCTCTCTCTCTCTCTCTCTCTCTCTCTCTCTCCACGTCCACGATGTCAATGGGAATGGAAAAAAAAAATCATGTTTTGATTGGTTCAAAACAATCGAGCTACCAGCTGCAGCCTTCAAAGTTCGCAGCTGCAAAGCACTATAAACAACCAAATGGAGGGAGATATGATTATGTCAAATATGAATTTCAAGATGATATCTAATTTCTCAAATCATATATATAAGAGAAAGCTGAGTGCCTCATATTAAGCCAAGAGACATAACTAACTTTGCACAATATTTGTATTTACAGTAATCATACAACTAAAAGATTTCTATAGACCTAACTTTGCACAAATAATAGCCCAAACTCTCTTCTGCCATGTAAGCTTCGCATCTATAGTTTGAAGTTTCAACAAATTTCCCATAGATGATGGGATTGTCCAGAGTTATGTCCAACTTAAGCCAAGATACCTCAGCTCAATCATGTTTCCTATGGTACAGGGCAATTGCGGGTGGAATACACATTCAAGATCATGAACATGAAACCCTTAGAAGCATCCTAGGACAACTATGAAACAAACCTACAAGGCCACTTTGTGATATATCCTCTTCTCTCTCTCTCTCTCATACACCTTTTTTATTTGCATGGCAATCTCCAATTAACATCCATGTTGTAGCCGGTTCTAATGACGAAAATTTAGTACTTCCACATTTTCAATACTTCTCATGTTTCATTGGCCAAGAATGGATGAACCATGTACTGACAACTAATATTTGAAAGCAAGCATAAGAAGAAGAGCATGTGAGAAATTAAGCATGGATGAAGAGAACAGCGGTTTTATTTTTTTTTACACATATTTCTGATAAAAACCTTTTTTTTCTCTGTAGATTATAAAGCAAGGCTTGATAAAAGGAAGTACAACTACCACATTAACCAAACATCTAAACAGTGGTAATTGTGTGAGTGCTCTTCTTAATCTTTTCAGTCAATTTAATGTTTCTTGGAAACCTATCTTGGTACAAGTTACATTATTATTATTATTTTTCTCTCTATTATGATTAAAGACATATCAGAAAAGGACTTGGGTTGTAAGTTGTATTAGTTGGCAACTTGGATGTTCATTTATTTGCTACTTTTCTGCTATGCTATCTTTTGTAAAAGCATACTTTTTTTTTCCCTCTATATCTTATAAAGCAACACTTGCCCAAAGGTACAATGGCCGCTTAACCAAACATCTAAACAATGGTAATTTTCTGGGTGCTCTTCTTGATCTTTTGGGCCAATTTAATATTTCTTGGAATCCTTTCTTGGTACAATCTCTATCAAGATTAAAAATATATAACAAGACTACAAGAGTAGCTAGGTTGTGAGCTGTATTAGTTGGCAACTTGGCTATTCTTTTCTTTGTTGCATTTCCATTATGCTATCTTTTCTACATGTGTGTTCAGAGTTCAGGACTGGTACATTTGGTTGTTAATGGTGACCATCTCAAATGGTTAAGGTGAGTAACCTCTTTGAAAAGTGTTTGATGGCCAATTGACATTCAGTATTTGTTATCTTCAGATTTCATTTCGGTCCTCTAACTTTGCTTTCATTCATTTCAGTCCTCTAACTTTCAAGTTTATTCAATTAAGACTTTTTCATCAACTTTTGTTATATGTTGTTATTTTTTTCAATTTTTCTTCAAATTTTTTAAATTAAAAAAATTCAATTAATGATTGAAAAATATTTTTTGGATTTTTCTTTTCAAAAAATTTTAATAAAAGTTGACGAAAATGCCTTAATTGAATAAATCTGAAACTTAGAGAGCTGAAATCAACGAAAGCAAAGTTAAAGGATTGAAATGCAATCTGAAGAAACTTAGAGGATCAGTTTTGCATTTTAGCCAAAAAATTATGGTGAAAGCCAAATAAATATAGCTAAATTATTGCCAATAATAGAAAATAAAAAGAAGATATCCACACATAGGGTGGATTATAGGCTAGTTATAATAATAGCTGAAAGAGAGCTATCACATCTCATATTTTTAACTAGATATACAATATCACCACCTCCCTGACAATAGATTAAAATTCTAAAAGTTCCAACCATTACCTGGACAAAAATTTACATTTTTCTCCAAATGTTGATGATACCGTCTGCTAATGACTTCAGATTTCCCCACAGAGATGATTTCCTAGGAACTTCTGCATCATTTTTCTGCCTAGTAGAAACATCTCTGAACATGGAAAATGACACCTTGCCTTAAGATCCAACTCATAAGTGGTAAAAGGATAAAGAATTCATGAAAAAGAAAAATACAGGAACAGAAAAACAATCTTGGTTGTGTAAGATTCAAGGGCTAATAACATCTAAGATAGGAGACAGGTTCACAATAAAAAGAAGCTAGACCATTTTAGGTAGAAATAACCCATTAGGGCTTCAACGGTGTGCTTACACAACTGCTCTGAAAAGAGTATAAAAAGGACATGTACACAGCAGCAAATTCTTTTTTGGATAAGAAAATAACTTCATTGAAAAAGAAATGAGAAAATACAATGAAAACAAGGCACACAGGCAGTGTGCTATGGAAACAGTAGAATATCTAAACTAACTAGCAGTGAAAGTACAAAAATCAAGTAAATCATGCAAAGATTAAGGTAGAAACCCTTACTTCACATTTTTGTGAAGGCAGCACCTTAACTAGGGATACAGCTATACTAATATGGTCATCAATAATTTACTGAGGAGAGTACTGCAGACTTTATAATTGGAACTACATAAGTAACATTATGAATTTCTAATGATGACAATTCAGAGAGAGAGAGAGAGGGAAAAAACCCTTACTTCACATTTTTGTCTAGTTCAATGGATCCTTGATCTTGCTCCGCTTTAGACCCTAGACCATCAACATTTGGCAAGTTGTGATCAACAGCTTGCTCTTGTTTATCATCCTCTGCTTTTTCAAGGCATGGATGCAAAACTTCCTCAATTTCCCCAACTAGCGGATGATTTTCAGTTGCAGCAAAGCCAGAATGATCACCCTGAGCTCCGTCACTTTCAATATCCCTCGATATTTCAAGACATGAACAGGAAACATCCTCAATTTCTTCTCTTAGCAGACGACTTTCTGATGGAACAGAATCAAAATCATTGTGCTGAGCATCCTCCTTTTTGCCATCTGCAGGTTTCTCAAAACATAAGAGAGAAACTTCTTCAGCATTAACATTCGCAGATGGTTCTAGACACGAAAGAGAAACATCCTCAGTTTCTTCTTTTAGCAGATGATTTTGCTGAGCTTCCTCCTCTTTATCATCCTCTGGTTTCTCTAAGCAAGGAGAAACTTCAGCATCCCCTTTAAGGACATCGCTTTGTTTTGCATCAATATCAGAGTGACTACCCTGCAAGCAAATAAGAGATGCTATAAGCCATATAGAAGAGTTTTAGGAAGCACAGAAAGTGATATATATAAATATATATATATATATATATATATATATATCAGAACATGTTTTAGGAAGCACCAATTTATATGAAATTTATGGGGAAAAAATCACAGAAAATGCACATATGGCAGCTTGATTTTCAAGTCTAGCACTTTGCTCTGAAAACATTTCATTTCATAATTGTGACTGTGATGATCTTAGGCTAATTACATCTTGGGCATCTAGAAACAAATGGTAAGACGAGCATTCTTGGTCAACTTATTTCCAGGATATGATACTACAAGCATTGTCTATAATTTTATAACACATTTAGCATCTAAAAAAAGCCAAAATTAATCATAATAGGCCATCTGAAATGGCATCAGGGATATCGCCTTGATAACTAGAAATATTATGTTAGCGTAAGAC
Organism: Notholithocarpus densiflorus; assembly: GCA_030021035.2. NCBI lineage: Eukaryota > Viridiplantae > Streptophyta > Magnoliopsida > Fagales > Fagaceae > Notholithocarpus > Notholithocarpus densiflorus. The sequence goes on along the minus strand of JARYZH020000181.1, from coordinate 31,606 downwards.
GTGTGACTTTGAAGATGTACTAGTACATATAAACCCCCCAAAACCATATAATTTGTAATTAAAACTAATTTACTCACCGGCATTGCAGGCTTTACAAGGACTTGTTGAGACGGAAAGGATATAGTTGGTTTTAAGAATGGAGTTCCTTTCCCGGTATCCGAGGAAGACAGTTTAGATTTGTATTGTAGCTCCTGAATGATTTTTCTAACAGTATAATAAGAGCCACCCACTTGCTTAACTGCAAAAGAAGCAGTTGGGAATTTTCCAGCATTCATTTCTCTATACCTGCAATTAAAAATACAATATAAATGAAATCACACAACCGATATTAGGTTTAATTAATTAATTATTATAATAGTATAAATAAACCTAGGTCATAATTCGTATATAAACTCAAACAAACAAATATTACAGAGAAAAAATGGAAAGAAAGAAAGAAAGAAAAGAGAAGAGAGAGTAGTTACTTGTTAACAAAGGATTCGACCATAGCTTGACGATCAAGTTTGGAGAGCCTGGTACGAACTACTCTGTCAGTGTCAGGAACAGAGGCAGCATTGGAATTGGAATTTCTACGCCACTGATCAATATTTTTTACTTTGTTACGGGATTGGTTGTTGAATTTCAAGGACTGGGTTCCTGCTGCTGCTGCTATTCTTGCGATCAGATTCTTTCCCATATTTGAAATCCACTTCCACACCAACTACATTTACCTCTTTCTATTTCACTTTTCACTTTTCAGACAGAGGAACTGAGGGTTTTAGATTTTAGGGTTTTACAATATTTTTTTTTTTTCTATTTTTTCGGGTTTTTATTTTTTAAGAAAGCAAATTGGCCGTACCGGTCGACGGGATATAAATGTAATAATTAAATTAAATTAAATATTCATCTTCCTTCTGCATTTTTTTTTTTTTGGCTAAATAGGGTCTGGGTCAGACCTCACTTAGTCCAAGCCAGTCTGACCCGGCCCAAAAGTTTTTTTCCCTTTTTTTTATTTTGATTTTTTTTTAATTTTCTTTTATTTTAAAACCGTTTTTTTTTTTTATCAAAAAGCACATTTTTTAAAACAATTTTTTTTAATAAATATTTTTTTTTTCTTTGAGACAGATTTTCCTTTAAAAAACAAAACATGTTTCTTTTTGACAAAAATATTGTAATACTTACATGAAGTACACCATTCGTTGTTATGTCCATTTTAATAATGTCTACCTGTAGTTTGGAAAGTTTCAATTAACCCATCTGAGGTGGCCTTTGTTAGACCGTCGTAATGTACCTCTCCTTTTCACCATTAAAAAACAAGAATAAAAATGTCTTTTTAATAATCTTTTATATCTCTTTCCTCCATCTCCTCCTTTGAATCCGAAACTCCTAAAGAGACTCAATTATCCTAAAATCCTAAGATCAAAATTTCACAAGTTCAATGCAAGTTCATCTTCATCTTCATCTTCTTCTACAAGTTCAATGCAAGTTCTTCATCTTTCTTCTGCAATTTTACAAACCCAATTTTCAATGCAAGTTCTTCTCCTTTTTCCTAGGGTTAGGGCTATGATTACAAAGAGAGAGGGCTTGAGTGGGATTCCATTTCCACTAAAGAAAGGGAAAAAAAAAATCCAATTCGATTTGGAGTAGAAAAGGTTGAAAGAGCCAAAGAAATCAAAGGTTTTGCTAACCTCAAAAGGAAAATTCTTTGGCATCTAACTTTTTGTCTCTATTCTCTCTTTTCTTTTTCTCGATATGGGTTTTTTTATTCCTACAATCACAAACCAATTCTTTTATACTTGATATGAGCCCCAAACCCCATCAATTAATTTCTAGGTTTAATGGATTTGTGGGTTCAAGTTTTTTGGATTTGTGGATTTGAATTTTATGGGTTTAATGGATGATGGGTTTAATTTTCTAGGTTTTTATGGATTGGTGGGTTCAAATTTTTTGGGTATAATGGATTTATGGCTTCAAATTTTGTTAGGGTAGTGGTTTGAATTTCCTTTTGGTTTGATGTTTTTAGATGTGCTTTGATGAGGTTGAAATCTTGTCATTGATGAGGCAAGGACTTGCTTCGATGAGGTCGAAATCTTGCAATTGATGGAGCACCTGCAAAAGTCCGCTGCTCAACTAGAAATAGGACAACAAGCTTAACCCAAAAAAATTTGAATCAATCCAGAAAATTGGATTTTTTTGCTCTCTTTCTATTGTTGGGTTCTTCAAACACAAACATACTTGTTAGATACAAGATTGGCCACCCAAAGTATATATCCTTGCTTGCAATTAGTAGAGTGAACTGATTCTTGAGTTGATTGAATGAGATTCGAGTCATGATATGAGATTTGGGTTTGAAGATTTGTTGTTTAGATAAGGTTTCTATTGTATCTTATATACTAAAGATGTTTATCTAATGACAATGGGAGATATGGATTACAACTATCTAATGAAGGCCACCTTAAGTGCATTAAGTGGCACTTTTCAAATCACGGGTAGACATTATTAAAATAGGCTTAAAACTTTTCATTTTTGTCCATTGACTTTTGATTCCACGTGTCTAACAAAATGCTTAGGCGGCATTACTTAACTTGATATGGAGTACAAAATAAGAAATTAAGCCTAACCACAAATGAGTAAACTGTAATTAATCCTTAACTGGTATTATTAGTGATAAACTATAAATTTTAAATTTTAAGGAGGTCAAATTCTAAAATTTGAAAGGTGACCGTTATCCCAATGTCCATTGGAATTTTCAGAAACTCCCGTGGGTTTGTGGGCGTCTAGTTTTGGTCAATACAATTTGGTGATGATTTCTATCATGTTTCTTGTTTTTAGTTCTTCATCATAGAACTTGGGCTAAAGAGTTCATTTCTTTCTTTACATGAATTCATCGCCTCTATTCATGTAGAACTATTTAATCATAACAACAAGAACAACGACAATAATGATTATGTAAGTATGGAATGGAAAGTAGTTCTTAGATTCAAAATTTAAAGCATCATTTGTAACGTAGGTTTTTGGTTTAGGCAAAATCAACACTCAAAACTCAATTTCCATCACCCAATTCTCAAAATTTGTAGGCCCATCTCAAGAAAATTTGTTTGGTTTAGTTTTTGTTCTCAATTTTAATAACTCATTACTCAGAAAATTGAGTTAGAGTTGTGAAAATTGAGAACAACTTTTTAGAGTTTTTGAGTGATAGAAATTGAGTTTCAATAGGATACCTGTAAATCTAAGCAAATGTGTAAGACCCGCAATTATAAATTGTTTCCATCAAGTCAGACCATATTTAATTTTGTTTGTTTTAGGATAAAATAATTTTCAAAAATGTTTTTCATAATTTTTTTTTTTTGAGTTTGGCTTATCTCCAGTACTTTTTTAACTGGAGGTGTTCTTTTATTTTAAATTCACAATAACAAGTGATAGTAAGTTTTAATCTCCACCTTCTATTTAGTTAGTGGGTGATGTGATCATTTCTCATTAAGTGCTCGTTTGTTTCCGCTTTTTCAGCCCAAAATGCGCTTTTTAAAAAAAGGCAGCCCAAAAATTGCGTTTGGTGAAGCATAAAAGGCAACTTTTTGGAAAAAGTTGCGTTTTATACTTGTGAAGAAACGCGCATATCCGAAAAGCAGCAAATCAGTCCATAATTGAAAACGTGAATTGCGCGTTTTGATATATCCGTTGGGCTCACAGGAAATTACCAAATTACCCTCTATTAAACAACAAATCTAAAATCAAAACAACAACAGCAGATCAAGAACAGAAAAAAAAAAAAAAATTAGAACAACAATAAAAGATCAAGAAAAAAAAATAGAAGCCGATTTGACAAATCTAAAATCAGAAACAACAACTAATCAAGAACAAGGAAAAAAAATAGAAAAAGAAGAAGGAGATCGGGGTCGAAAATTGGCCGGCGGTTGCTCAACTGTTCGAGCGCAATACAGTGGTGTTTGGTTTGAGCGCAATACAATGGTGGTTGGTTCCGATCATCCAATCTTCCTGATCCAAGCACTTAAGGGTACGTTCTGGAGTTGGATGAGTTCTTGCATGGGTGTTATAGACGAAGTGCTAAGAGGAAAAAAAAAAGAAAAAAAAGAAGAAGGAGAGCTCTGTCTGTGGAACGTTCTGGACTGAGGAAGTGGTATGGTAGGGAATAAAAGAGGAAAGAAGGAAAAAAAAAATAGAAAAGAGTGTGGGTACGTGTGTGGAGGAGAAAAAAAGAGGGGAAAAAAAAAAGAAAAAAATGAAGGAGAGCCCACGTGTGTGGAGAGAAAAAAAAGAGAGAAAAAAAAAAATACTATCACAATATTTTCACAATAAATCTTAAAGTAGGTTATTATTAGCTAATATTGGTGAGAAAAAAATAATTTTTTTAGAAAGAGAAAAAAATAATTTTAATAGTATGTTAAAATTAAAATCAGTATCAATTTTTATCACAATATTTTCACAATACTTTCACAATAAATCTTAAGTGGTAGGTTATTATTAGCTAATATTGGTGAGAAAAAAATAATTTTTTTAGAAAAAGAAAAATTGATTTAAGTATGATGAAGTAGTTGATTTAAGTATGAAACAAACTCACATAATAAAAAAATAAAATAAAAAAAGTATGACATAAACTCCCTTATATACACATTGTCCTTTTTGGTAATTTATCCCTCAAACTGTCACTTTTATAAGTGTTATCCAAACACACAGCTTTTTCAAAAAACACTTTTTAACAGCTTTTACCAAACACTCAGCTTTTTGAAAATGCACTTTTTGAAAACTCCATTTTTTCATTATGCACTTTTACAAAAAGCTGAACCAAACTCACCCTAAAACAAAATGAGATTCCAATTAAAAAAGTACTAAAAGTAAACCAAATTTTTTTTTTCTTTTTTGGGTGGGGCTTAAATATTGCCTTGGCATCCCCTCCTTGTGGTTAAGGAAAAGGCAGTAAGGCATGGCCACTCATAATGTGACTGGCAGTGTGTACAAGGTTTGGGCACGAATTCACCGCTGTATTTAGTGAACATATATAATTGTATCTCCTGATCAATTTCTTCTTCTTCTTTTAATTCAATTTCATGATTAATTTCTAATTACACCAAAATGACACTTATTTTAAAAGCGTAAACCATTTTTGAAGAAAAAACAAACAAATGGATTTCATCCCCAGTACACTCACCCCTTCTACCTTATGCCATCATTACCACCTCTACGCCATCTACAACATCCACTACCACTTGTTTGTCATTTTCAACCCGACCCTGGTGCTACTGCTCGCCACCCACCACTGGCCACCATCTTTGCCACTTGCTGTCTACCACCACTTTCCTCCCCCTAACCACCATTGTTGGAAAAATTTTAGGTAAACACTGGAAAAATATTTTTTGAATGACAACCAAACAAAAAACAAGTCATTTTCTTCAAAATGCACTTTTCACTAAAAATATTTTTCACAATCATTTTCCCCCAAAACAAATAGGGCCTTACCAATAAAACAAAAGCATTCCAAAGCATCCACAACATGGGCTTATCACTAGATCATGTTAGAGAACTGATTGGGGCTTGGAAAATGATTCATTTAATTAGGAGAAATTGACATAAAGCTCTTTTTATCAATATTACAAATATGCGCATATAGAATATTCAGAACTTTCGAACACTACCCTGCATGTTCTTTGTAGGTAATAATCACTCACATGGTCATAACAACTTTGCACCTTTCTTAGTCTTTTAATGGATGACAGGCTTGAGAGGATGAGCCCTCAGTTTTGACAAATCAAGATGAGCATCAAGCTCCTCATCGAGCTCCCCAACTACGCTTCTACAAGATTCAAGGAATTTAGATTATAATATAGCATGTAGTTTTTTTTTTTTTTTGGGGGGGGGGGGGGGGGGAGGGGAGGGGGTGTGGAATTCTCACTAAGGGAAAAAGAAAATGGATAAAAACAAAGTTCAAAGGTATTACATGTTGTCACCCCTGATTATGTACAAACCCAACACAAGCTGTTGAACACCTTCCTGCAAGTCAGAAGTGCGAAGTCAGGTTATGTTGAGAGAGAGAGAGAGAGAGAGAGAGAGAGAAGGGGGGGGGGGGGGGGGCAGTAAATGTGTAATTTGTTCCATTCAGTGAACTATATATAGAAATTCCAAATTCAGCAGAATACAATTGCAAAAAGAATGTCTACTGGAAAGAAGCTAATGAAGTTCTCCATCTGGTTGGCCAAATGTTGAGAAATCCAGTGGAAAAAAAAAATACTATATAAAATGTTTTAGATTCTGAAATTAACCTTCTCCAATTGACTCACACACCATAGGAGTAAAACAAACTGTAACTGAAGGCTTATCATAGTAAGGATACAAACCTTTGTGGAGTAGACACGCTCATGAGATTCATCAAGGATAATATTTGTAGCCTGGTCAAAGCCTTTTAAGACTCCCTAAATGAAAAACCAACTTTGTAAATACAATTAATACATCATTCATAAGATTTAGCAAGCATTGGACTAATATCATGTAACATACCACTATGTTCCGTCCATCATTTGTGATAACTGATATTGTTTCTGCACACAGGAAATAATTTAAAAATATAGTAAAGAAAATGAATAATAAATAAATGAAGCCCCAAACCATCTGAGCGAAAAGTGCAGGACAAAAAAACACTGAGAACTACCCAGGTCTACATCACTCTTTTCCAATCTTACACAGGCACAGGCACACGCGCGCACACACAAAGTTTACTAACCAGTTTTGAAAAGATTTTACCTCTTGCTTTTAAACACAACTAAAGGAGTAAAGTGGGATCCTATGAAGCTCCAAGGTGCACCAAGTTACAAGTATGAAAAGCTTACACCTCAATACACCTAGACTCATACCTTGACTAAAATTTGGTAAAACACCCTGTAGATTGTTATATATACATGAAACACAGAAGCAATAAAAAGGGTTTATCAGAAATTTGCTTACGATCTACAAGAGATTCAAGTCCAGGGCCACCTGACATTTTGAGGCTCCCAAAATCTATATGAGAGACTCCTCTACAAGATAGGTTATGAACCAATTTTCTGGAAAAAAAAGAGAAAAGATTGTAAGTTCCTCAATAGACAGTTCACATAAATTAATTAGAGCATATTATAAGCGCTATAAATGTCACGACCCAAACTATAATCCAAATTTGCAAGCATGAACAGCATGTTACTACTAAAGTTTTACTCGATATCAACACGAACTAAACTAAATTTGTACACAAAATACTATGCTCTTTATTTAATATCCAGAACATTAAAACATCAAATATAAAAAGGTTGTAGTCCGTGCACATGGCTCCCACTTCCTAACAAATACATACCAACTTGAGAGTTGAGCAAAACCATACCAAAAAAAAAAAAAAAAAGGTAAGAATGTCTAAACCAAACAAGCTCCTCAAGAACTCAACTAATGTTCCCACTGATTTCAATCAAATATAATTGGGAAGATATCATCCAGGTTCACACAAACTCAGAAATTTTAAAGGGAAAAGAAGAAGAAGAAGATGAAGAAATGTATTTATGAAATAGATTCAATTAATTAGACACCAACAATAAAAAAAGAAAAAAAAAGAATAGTAATCCAAAGCCTTCTTCACAGTGTCCATCAATGACTCAGCCTCAAATGATAACATCAATAATCCAGCCTTCCTCAGGCCATCAATCATTCATAACTTCTTTTGCTGGCAAGAGAAGGGAAAAGAAAAATCCAAAGAAAACTTAATATGCCTTGATTTGAAATATATATATAATGATATTTGTAACATACCCAAGGTGGGGTAGGGGAGAATAAAACATGTCCCCACCCCATACCTGCCTCAAGTTTTAATATTAAGCCTTACCTCTGCCCTGTCCTCTGGCCAGGACGGGCAGAAATTACCATCCCCAGCTAAAAAGCTCCATAAGAGTTAAGTGACATGGGAATTTAATATGAACATATGTATAATGAAGCATTTCATAGTTTGTGGATGTGCATACTAGAAAAATTTTTGGGATCTCAGACTCAGTAAACCTCGTTCATTTTTTTTTTTTTTTTGTTAATGACACAACATTATATATATATATATATATAAATATATATATATATTTATATATATATAATCCATTCATCTAAATTTTCACAATATATCTCTCATGATTAAGATAACACAACCATTCATCAAATAATATTTTGGTTACTTTTTCTGATAAGTTTGTAAAGATTTGTAATGCATCCAACTCTCCTCACAATGCCATCTACTCCTGGTTGGGTGGTTGGCATCCACCACTGGTTGGATGTCACCAAACAAGGGATGTGGCAGCATCTCCCTACTTGGCGGCCAAAACAAAAATTTCCATGATAAGCTAATACTCTTTCCCCTTACTAATTGAGGTTAGAGCATGCCATAATACTCAACCATAAAACCTTCATCATACTTTGTCTCAAATTCATACTTTTCCCAAAAATTTGAATTTAACATACAAATCACAATATCCTTTTTTTTTTTATAAATATAAATTACAAAGTAATAATGGGAGAACACACATACAAATCACAATATCCACTAAACTCTTTAAATATTATTTTCAGGAATTATGTAAGAATTCTTACATAACTAAAATAATATTCATATATCAAAAGCGCATGAAAATGTATCAATTGAGACCTAGATCTCATTTCAATGAATAATAAGTTTTTAATAAATTCCTATAGCCTATCAAAAGCTCATATTACAAACCCCTTAGCTGTAACTAAAAGAATCGAGAGCCCAAAATTGGAAGAGCTCAAACTTGGGCATTTACAATGCCTATCTTATAAATCCCAGGTTATTACTAATAACTTCGTAACCAATAAAAACTCAAAACTTGAATCTCAGAAGATAAAAATCTCTCTTAACTTAAGAAACTACTAATCCATCTAAAAAGTTTCCAACACATTTACATGCATCAAACAGTCACCGCTTGCTCCAAAGATTCACAAAACATTAAAAAAATTACATCATTCAAGGTTTATCAGACAATTACACAAATGGGGCAGCAACAGTAACAACCCTCTGCCTGCCAGATACCAAACAATAGGAACACGCCATAACCAAATTCATGCATGAAATTCAAATACCACACGGCACTCACGTAAAATTCTAGGTCAATCCAATTTACCAAAACCTGGAATTAGTTCCACAAAGTTTTTCAGCCTTTTCAAGCTACTGCCAGGTTAAATTTCCTGCAGGTCAGGCTTCTTGCAAAATTCGTTTGACGACCTTAGAAGTCTCAAAATAAGTTGTAATTAATATAGGGATGAATTCCCATAATTATACTAGTGGATAAAGTTTTCCTGAATCTCCTCCAACCCATTACGTGGTGACTTATAAAACTACCCACGTGTATTTTTACGAAGTCACATGACTCATTAAATAGTTCATGTGAGTAAAAGTATACACGGATAGCTTTACCAATAGCCATGTAGTGGGTTGATGGAAATTTCCTCCAAACCGGTTTGGAGGTAAACTTTTTCCTATACTATTTACAACTAAATAATTCAGCTCAAAGATCAGTTCTCTAGGATTTATTAAAAAACTCTAAAGCTAACAAACTCAAATCTGCTCCCTGACAAATTTAGTTTTTGAGAGTTTAATAAATAATATACTCACAGAGAGAAGTGTATTTTAACATGAAACTTGGTTCAAATTACAACTACACTTCCAAATGAATCTATACTTTTTACTATAATTTAAAATATATATGTATATATATTACAACACGTGTAGAAACTACCCGATGGACTGCGTTGTACACTAATATCCTAAATTATAGCCTATAGGAATAGGACAGAATTATCCTACTATAATTGTGAGTTCTATAGCACCTTAGCTAAACCAAAGCAAAATTGCTTACCATCTACCTGAGTCCAATAATTTATATAGGAAACCAAGGCAATAACAGCTTGAACAAATAGCATGGAGTTGAAATATCAAAGCTTAATTTGTATAAGAAAATCTTGTAGTTGTTGTTTTTATTTGAATTGCAGAAATAGAAAATGTCGATTTATATAAAAATAATTATGGGTATGGGTAATGGGTTGAACTTGAAAGTTGAAAGTGTTAGGGAAAGGCTGATATTTTGTCCCATAAAGAACGAAAATGAAATACCTCTCTGTCTGTCACATTATATAAACCCTAGATATTCTCTCTCACACGCACAAATCATATTCATCTATATGAATGAATAAAATAAAAAGGTAAGCTTGAAATTGAAGAACCTAAATTTCAGAATCCAGAAAAATAAGGAAGAACAACACACAAAATGAAAAGACAGAGTGTGTCAATAAAGAAGAAGAAGAAGAAGAAGCTCACTTTTGCTTTTGCGTGCGAGCAAAAAGCTACAGTAATTGCCCAGCGCCGAGTTTCCCCTCAGTCTCAACACACTCTCTCTCTTTCTCTCCCTTTCGATTTTTGTTACAAGCCTATAAAGCTGACGGGCGAGAAGAAACCAATTCTGAATAATCTTTATATATTAGCGGGCCAGGCCCAGGACAGAAAGCATCATTGGGCTGGGTTCGGGTTTGTTTAAGTTCAGCTACTCTTTCTTTTTCCTTTTTTTCGATGGTTTCCTACAATAAGTCAAAACTTAAAGTTAGTCATAAGGCACATTTGTGGAGAGAGACGATGAGAGCAAATTTCGTTTGATGAAAGCCAAATTAAGACAAAGGATAAATGAGAGAGCAAATTTGATTCTATAACAGACAAATTAGGAGAGAGAAAAAGTGACAATTGACACTCATCAACTCCCCAATTTTCTTCCACCATTGTGATTAAAAAAAATTGTGTTCACAACGTTATTAAAAATTACACTTGGCTACATGCAAAAACAAAGGCACAAATGGAATTTGGTAATTAAAGTTTCTAATTAGGAGAGATGGGAGAGAATTTGGTGTTCAAAAATCAAATTAGGAGAGAGACAAGTTAAAAAAAAAAAAAAATCAATTTTCCGTAATTACATTGCCAAATTAGGAGAGAGGGTGAGAATTCAATGTTTAAAATATTGAATTAGGAGAGTAAAAGTAAACTATTTGGCTTTTACAAAGCCGAGAGAATTTGCCTTCAGCAATTGGTTTTGAAAATGCTCATGTACTCACATGCAACATAGTAAAAAAAAGTGATGCATGCATGCAGAGAAATTTGTTTTCAATTTGCTCTTGCACTCAACATAGTAAAAAATTGTAGAGATTCAATAATTCAGCCTATGAAAGAATCGACCTATTTAAATCTATCTTCAGTAATAGGCTGTGTGAAGAGATTTCTCCCCGTAACTGAAGCCCATTACACAATAAAAAAAAAAAAAGTGATAGAGATTCTCAAGCATGTAGTTATAGAGAGTTATACAGAGATTCCAACGTACAAGGTAAAAAAGTGAGAGAGATTCTAACGATGTATGTAATGTGATGATACCGTGAAAATCACCAGTGAGCTACACGGTCTTCGCACGCTCGAAAGAATACCTACACAATGAAAACAGAAGAGACCTAACAGAGAGCACCGGTGTGGTGCTAGTCAAATACCCTCCAAAGGTCAAGTTAGAACTTATTCTCACAGCTCTAGAGTGCTAGAGAGGGTAAATTATCCGTACCTCGATTTGTGAGAGTATTGGGTTTTTATAGTAGAGAGTTGACACATCTTCCTTGATACCGAAGTCTTTTCCTTCTAGGACTCTACATGAATAGTCCCAAACATGGTTAATAAGACATTTCCTTGTAGAAGAGATTTGCAAGTATCTTCCGGAATCCTTGTCGTGCTAGGACTCTATTTACCTTTGGATTCCACGGCGATCAAGCTTGTCTCGCAAGTATTTTCCATCTAAGATTTTCGCTACATCTATCCATAACGGACCTTTGAACAAATTGGGCTTGCCCTCTACCGGCCCACAGACATGGATCCATCAGGCCTATTCTCGGACCTCATCAACTTACACTTTTACCCTCATCAATTGCCCCCTTCACCCTATGGGTCCGTCATAGTTGAGGGACAGGACCAGTGGGGTGACGGTTCAAAGTAAACTGCGATGACGGTCCGACAGCGAATTGGATCAAATGCTAGTGGGTCGACGGCCTCAGCGCGGATGCCGTCAACTGCGCAAACGTCTGACAGGTTGTCCTTAAGCCATTATGACACATGACACGTGTCGTCCTCCGACTGGATTTTATCTCGGATCGAAGCGTCGCTTCATCTTCCGTGCACTCCCTCTATAAATACAAGGGTTTACCTCCTTCATTTCTTCATTTTCAATCAAAACATATTGTCAGAGCACAACCCGTCATCATTGACAGAGACCACCCCGTTCACCAAGCTGAATCCGTCACCGACGCACTTCCCCCGTCCATTCTCAAAATTTGGTAAGCGTTCTCTTTTCATGAATCTTGTAGATACACCGTCCTTACTTTAATTAATTTATACCTTGTACTTCAATACACCCGTTGTAATTCCTAGATCCGTCTGAGTCTTAGGTTTTGTCGTCCCGTGTAGGCGATGTCTAGTGCGTCAAGTAACCAGTCATGCGTTCGTGATGGGGTGGATTACGAGGAGGTATATCCGTCCAGTCATAGAGACCTAGAGAGTCCAGGTGAAGAAATGAGTCCGTCCGCCTCTTCCTCTTCCTCAACAGATGAGGATATGGAGATGGCTGACCCTGACGTTGTCGAGGAACAAGCAATAAAGTCCGTCATAGGTGCTGATGGACTTAGAGAGTTCATCATGCTACCAGAGTGGACGGTTAATTATTTTACTTCCACCATCAAGGAGTGACACTTCAACTCTCTTAGAGAAAATTATCAAATTCCAGACTACATCCCCATCCGTCTGCCCTTTAAATTAGAAAAATGCTACTATGAAGGGGTAGAAGATGTCGGGGTGTATGAACAAATGTTGAAGGCAGGACTTAGGTTTCCACTAAGTTCCCTTCACCGTCAGCTTCTCAAATACCTCAGCCTGTCCGTCAACCAAATATCCCCAAACGCCTGGAGGGTCTTCATAGCAATGGAAGTCCTATATGGTGCTATGTCAGACGGTGCAAGGCGACTGACGGTACGGGAATTCCTTCACTGCTACCGTCTAGACGAAATAGACAAATCACGAGGGATATATAGTTTCGTGCCCAGGAGTCCATTGTTAAAGGTCATATTTGAAACCCCAGACTCTAATAGGGACTGGAAAAGTCGTTATATCTTCTTAGAGGGTGACGGGTGGATGTGCGTCCTGGGGACACGGAATACATGCCCGTCGACATGACATGGGGGATACTACCTCCATCTCGTATGTACCCGTCTAGTGTGCGAATTTTACATAACCGTTCAATTTAGTATAATTTCTTTAGGTCATTAACCGTCTTCTCTTTTTTTGCAGTTCGACGACGTCCCCAAGTTGACCTCGAGGAATTCAATTTTCTTGAGAAAATTTTTAACAAAACAAAGTCAGAAGAAAGGACCTAGGCCAAACTAGTCACACTTAGTACCATCCACTGGTATTGTGACGGTCCTGCACCAACTCCAGCGGCGATCAAATACGACACCAGAATTCGTCAATGTAAGTCCGTCGCCCCCATTACTTTTGATCGTCTTTTTATTTATTATTTAAAAAAAAAAAATACATTCGTCCACCTTTACAGAGATGGACGACGCTAAGAGGAGGGCTCTGATCAAGGCACAGGCTGCCAAGAAAAAAGAGACCGACGAGGTGGATCCCAAAGGGGCAGGCACAAGCAATCCGTCGATAAAAAGAAGGCAACCGTCCAAATCTGACCGTTCTCCCAAGAAGCCTAAAGTCCCTTTGGAGCCCATCGTAGGGCTAATGGCTGAGGGTGTGAAGACTGTCACCCCGGTGAAGCACGGGTCTGGCAAAGGTCTCATGAAGGCCCCGTCTACTAACCAAGAAAAACCACCCGTCCTCCTCCGTGAAGACTCCAAATATGCCTTGGAGCGGCTTTCGTCTATCATAACGTCAGAGGATTATGAGGACTTAGGCAACCACTCCACAGAGGCAATGGGGAGACGGGAATTTTCGCAGTTGCTCAGGTAATGAAGTCCATCGACTTTACATCCGTCCACTATGTTGGCTTTATACTTAACCTCCTTTTGTGTTTCAGGCCATGATTATGATGAAAGGTCTAATGGGACGGTGCTTCAACCACAAGACAACCTTGGACCGTGTCCGGGAAAAGGCAGAGCAGACGGAGGATGAACTGAGACAGCTCAAAGCCGGGAAATCGAAAATGGAGAAAAAATTTGATCTTTCAGAGAAGGTGAGGAAGGAGCTTGAGCAGAGGATGGAGGAGGCGAAGAAGGCCCTTGTTGAGAAAGACAAGGAGATCCAGGAGGTTAAGGATCAACTCCGTCAAGCTAAGGAGGTTGCGATCTGTGAATATCGCGACTCCGACGCCCTTCTGTCCGAGCTGGGTGAATCCTTCCTGGAGGGTTTTGATGATGCCCTCCGTCAGGTCAAGAAAGCCTATCCCGACCTGGATGTTTCAAATATCAAAGTTGATGACCAAGTTCAAGCCTCCGTCATGCCCGTCGCCTCAGAGGACACCGACAACCTTTTTGCTGATGACGGAGTCATTGGAGACGGTGTGTCTGCCCCAGTTCAGAATGTCCAAGTTCTAGGGGATGATATCCGTCAGCCTAAGTAGGAGAAAGATGTAAATATTGAGGATTAGTTTTTTGTAACCATTTTGGGAACAATTGTTTTAATTTCATCCGTCATTTATGGCATGTATACACTTTGCTTTAAACAATTTTTGTGATTTGGGATATATGATTTGTGATGATATCAATCTCTTGGATATATCTGTCCACTTTGCGGAAATATGACTCAAATTTCTTATATGATCTGTCTATTTTACTGACATTTGTTTTCATCCGTCTACTAGAGGACCTGTGACCCGTCCACTTTGTGGACTTATGTTTTTTATCCTTCATGGATAATATGTCCACTATGTGGACCTATTATTATTATTCGTCCACTTGGGGACTTACATTTGTCATCCATTTGGATGACCCGTCCACTTTGTGGACTTATGTTTTTCATTCTTTTCGGATGATCCGTCCACTATGTGGACTTATTTTATTATCCGTCCACTTGGGGACCTATAATCGTCATCCTTCTGGATAACCCGTCCACTTTGTGGACTTATGTTTTTCATACTTCATGGATGATCCGTCCACTATGTGGACTTATTTTATTATCCGTCCATTTAGGGATCCGTCCTCTTCGGGACTTATAATCGTCATCCTTCTGGATGACCCGTCCACTCTTTGGACTTATGTTTTTCATCCTTCATGGATGATCCGTCCACTATGTGGACTTATTTTATTATCCGTCCACTTGGATACTTATAATCATCATCCGTATGGATGACCCGTCCACTTTGTGGACTTATGTTTTTATCCTTCATGGATGATCCATCCTCTTGGGGACTTATAATCGTCATGCTTCTGGATAACCCGTCCACTTTGTGGACTTATGTTTTTCATCCTTCATGGATGATCCGTCCTCTTGGGAACTTATAATCGTCATCCTTCTTTATAACCCGTCCACTTTGTGGACTTATGTTTTTCATCCTTGATGGATGATCCATCCACTATGTGGATTGTAGAATTTTTTAAGCAGTAAAACATAGTTGAGTTTGAATATTCCTCTTATTAATTAAAAACCATGCATTTGTAGAAAAGTACCTGCTCCCTTGGGCTTAAAGAGGCACATAAAGAACATTATAGCAAAATTTTGTCAAAGTAAAAACTAGTAGTAAAATTAAATAAACTGGGAAATAGAGGACATTGTCGCCGTTCTTCCTGTCATTTCTATTGGTAGTATTTTCGTAGGTGCTCCGTGTTCCATGGGTGCTGCAACTTTCGCCCGTCCAGAGTCTCGAGGTGGTAAATGCCCTTCCTTTGCCATGCCGTGATTCGGTAGGGTCCTTCCCAGTTGGGACCAAGCTTCCTTTGGGTGGGGTCTCTTGCAGCGCCCATGACTTTCCTCATAATGAGATCTCCAATTTGAAAGTCTCTATGTTGGACCCAAGAGTTGTAGTGCTTAGCCATGTGGTCCTGGTATCGTGCTAGCCTTTGTTCCGTCGTTGCCCTGACTTCATCCACTAAATCAAGTTGTAGACGCATGGCGTCGTCGTTGTTGCTCTCATCATGGTTATGCACCCTATAGCTTGTGAGTTCAACCTCGGCTGGGATGACTGCCTCGCTCCCATAAGTTAGTCAGAATGGCGTCTCTCCTGTGGGCGTTCTTGTCGTGGTCCTGTATGCCCATAATATACTTGGTAACTCTTCAGGCCATATTCCTTTTGCCCCCTCGAGCCGAGTCTTGATAATCTTGAGCAAGGATCGGTTCGTGACTTCGATTTGTCCGTTAGCCTGAGGGTGGGCGGGGGAGGAGTAGTGGTTTCTTATCCCTAACTGCGAGCAGAAGTCCCGGAAGAAGTCGTTGTCAAATTGCTTTCCGTTATCTAAGACTAGGACTCTAGGGATGCCAAACCTTCAAACTATGCATCTCCAGACGAAACTCCGTACGTTCTTCTCTGTAATAGTGGCCAAGGCTTCAGCTTCCACCCATTTTGTAAAGTAGTCAATGCCTACAACCAATAACTTTAGCTGTCGCACTGTTGTAGGGAATGGTCCCATGATGTCTATTCCCCATTGAGCAAATGGCCAGGGGGCCGTCATAAGGGTCAATTCTTCGGTTGGTTGTCTAATAACATTGCTGAACCTTTGGCACTTGTCGCAGGTCCTGACATAAGCCTTGGCGTCTTTCTGCATGGTGGGCTAATAGTACCCTGCTCGCACTAGCTTGTGTACTAATGATTTAGAACCCGAATGATTTCCACAAATCCCCTCGTGTACCTCTCTCATTACGTAATCCGCCTCTTCCGTACCTAAGCATCTTAGATATGGACAGGAGAAGCCTCTTTTATACAAGACGTCTTTTATCAAGACGAACCTTGCTGCCCGAACCTTTAGCCTTCTTGCGGCTTCCTTCCCATCTGGCAAGACTCCATCCTTCAAGTATGAAGCTATCGA
Organism: Notholithocarpus densiflorus; assembly: GCA_030021035.2. NCBI lineage: Eukaryota > Viridiplantae > Streptophyta > Magnoliopsida > Fagales > Fagaceae > Notholithocarpus > Notholithocarpus densiflorus. The sequence continues at coordinate 14,560 of JARYZH020000181.1, read as the reverse complement.
TGTGGTCCAGTTATTTTCAGAACCTATCTCCTGCACGTCGTCGGAATCTATTAGTGGAGAAAGTTGAACAAAAGAGAGCACATTTCCAGGGGTGATCATATGTTCTACTGAAGCGGCTTTGGCCAGACGGTCAACTTGCTCATTCTCTTCTCTAGGGATTTGGATGATTTTGGCGTTTAGGTCGTCTACTCTTCTTCTTACTTGATCCATGTATTTCTTCATCCTTTCGCCCTTGCACTCATACTCTCCATTTACTTGGTTTGTAACGACCTGAGAGTCGCAGTAAATGACTACGTTCGCGGCCCCTGCTACTTTGGCGAGGTCGAGGCTTGCTACTAATGCTTCATACTCCGCTTCGTTGTTGTTGGTGGTGGAGAAGTCGAGACGAATCATACATTCAATTGTGTCTCCTTCGGGTGACAGTAGTACAACTCCAGCCCCCCCGGCCTGCCTGTTAGATGATCCGTCTGTGTGTACGCTCCACTGAGGAGATTCTTCTGCCCCCTTGTCTTTGTCATGAGTAAATTCTGTTATGAAGTCTGCAATGACCTGCCCTTTGATGGCGGTCCGCAGGCGGTATTGGATGTCGAACTCGCTCAATTTTATGGCCCAGAGTGCTAGTCGTCCAGCGGCGTCAGGGTTGCTCATGGCTCTCCGTAGGGACTTATCGGTCAGGACGATTACCGTATGGGCTTGGAAGTACGGCTTGAGTTTGCGAGCTGCCATTACTAACGCAAAGGCAAGCTTTTCCATGGTCGGGTATCTTTATTCGGCTCCGCGAAGCGCACGACTGGCATAGTATACGGGCTTCTATACCCTTTCTTCTTCCCTAATCAAGGCTGCGCTGATGGCGGCGGGGGAGATGGCTAGGTACAAGAAAAGTTCTTCACCTGGTTGTGATGGGCTTAGCAGTGACGGGGCATATAGGTAGGCTTTCAATTCCTCAAATGACTGCTGACACTCGGCAGTCCATTCGAAAGACTTCTTCAGCGTGCGGAAGAAAGGTAAACACTTGTCTGTTGCCCTTGACACGAACCTATTCAGCGATGCTATTTTTCCATTGAGGCTTTGCACTTCCTTCACATTTCTTGGGGGTGCCATCTCCATTATGGCCCGAATCTTATCCGGATTAGCCTCTATGCCCCTTTGAGATACCATAAATCCTAGGAATTTTTCCGCCGTCACTCCGAAAGTGCATTTTCTTGGGTTGAGCTTCATATTGTAAGAACGAAGGGTGTCGAATGTCTCTCTGAGGTCTTCCAAGTGATCTTCTTCCTTTCGGCTTTTTACCAACATGTCCACGTAAACTTGGACATTTCTCCCAATTTGCGGCGCGAACATCTTGTTCATGAGCCTCTGGTACGTCGCGCCACATTCTTCAAGCCAAAGGGAATCACTTTATAGCAGAAGAGGCCTTGACTAATTACGAATGAAGTTTTCTCCTGATCGGCTTCGTGCATTCGGATTTGGTTGTAACCTGAGAAGGCGTCCATAAAACTTAGCAGCTGATGCCTGGCTGTAGAGTCTACTAGTACATTGACCCGTGGGAGGGGGTAGCTGTCTTTGGGGCATGCTTTTTTAAGGTCGGTGAAGTCCACGCACATCCTCCACTTCCCGCTAGCTTTCTTGACCATTACTACGTTCGCCAACTAGTCGGGGTAGTAAACCTCCCTTATGAGGCTCACTTCTTGCAGTTTGCGGACCTCTTCCGCTATGGCTTGGTCTCGCTCTGGGGCGAACAATCGCTTCTTCTGTCGGACTGGAGGGAAAGAGGGTGACACATTTAGCCTATATACCATGACTGAAGGATCTATCCCGGGCATGTCCTCGTGACTCCAGGCAAATAAATCTCGATTGCTTCTCAGAAAAGTCGTGAGTGCTTGGCGGACTGTGGTACTAGCGAGGGTTCCAATCCTGGTTGTTCGTTCATGGTTCGAGTCGCCAAGGAACACTTCTTCAAGTTTTTCTACTGGCTCCGTTGTCATTCGATGCTCTTCTATGCTCATGGCTTGAAGGTGGTCATCTATTTCCATCATGGCCATGTAGCATTCGCGTGTGGCTACTTGATTTCCCCGTAACTCTCCCACTCCGTAGTCGGTAGGAAACTTAATCATTAGGTGGTAGGTTGAGGTTACAGCCTTCCACGAATTGAGGGTTGGTCGTCCGAGGATAGCATTGTAGGCAGACGAGCAGTCGACTACTAGGAATGTCACATCCTTATTAATCTGCTGAGGGTAATCGCCTACCATGACAGATATTGTGACCTCGCCCAGGAGGAATACTCTCATTCCTTCAAAACCGACGAAAGGGGCGTTCGTCGGAATCAATCGTTCTCTGTCAATTCCCATTTGCTGGAATGTCGGGTAGTATAAGATATCCGTCGAGCTGCCATTGTCGACCAACACTCGGTGCATATTGTAGTCACCTACTCGTATGCTGACGACGAGCGCATCGTCGTGCGGATGGTGCAGACGTCGCGCGTCTTCTTCCGAGAACCCGATAATGGGGCCTTCCCTCAGTGCTACCTTTGGTACGGAGCTCGTCAACTGAACATTTTGGACCATCCTTAAGTAAGTTTTACGAGCCTTTTTTGACGAGCCAGTGGTCGTTGTTCCTCCTACGATCATCCTTATGTCCCCTGCAGGGAGTCTTGGACGTTCATTATCCCGTCGGGGGTGTTGCTCCTGGAGGGGTATGTCTGCTCTCTCCTTCCTGACGAACTTTTGCAATTTCTCTTGCTTGATAATGGCTTCGATCTGCTGTTTTAAGTCGTAACAATCGGCCGTGTCGTGACCATGGTCATGGTGGAAGCGGCAATATTTGTCCCTCGATCACCTGTTGGGATCTCCCTTCAGCTTTCCAGGGTAGGTCAAGGCCTCTTCGTCCTTGATTTGCATCAGGACTTGGTCTATCGGGGCGATTAGTGGGGTGAAGCTTGTGAACCTTCCTCCCGGGGGCTTAGAGCGCCTTTCATCCCTTCAGTCTCCTGTTCCTGCCTTCTTACGCCCTTGGTCTTGCCTTGTATCTTCCTGCCTTTCCCTTTTCTTGGGCCTTTCTTCTCTTGCCAGCAGCGCGTCTTCGGCATTCATATACTTTGTGGCCTTGTAAAGTACTTCTGACATGGTTTTCGAGTCGTTTTTGTATATGGAGAACAAAAACTTACCCTTCCGCAGCCCATTCGTAAAGGCCGCCACAAGTATCTTATCGTCGGCTTTGTCAATTGAAAGTGCTTCCTTGTTGAAACGGGATATGTAGGATCTCAGCGTTTCGTCCTCTCGCTGTTTGATGCTCATCAAGCAAGCCGTAGACTTCTTATACCTATGTCCCCCAATGAAGTGTGCAGTAAATTGAGCGTTTAGCTCCTTGAATGTGCTGATGGAGTTAGGCGTTAACCGGTTGAACCAAATCCTTGCCGCACCCTTCAGCGTTGTGGGGAAGGCCCTACACATGATTTCATCCGCTACTCCTTGAAGGTGTATCAAGGTTTTGAAGGTCTCCAGGTGATCTAGAGGGTCCTTGACTCCGTCGTAACTGTCGATCTATGGCATGCGGAACTTATGTGGTAAAGGGAAGGAGTTAACGGCCGCAGTGAATGGCGAGTCGGTATGATTGACCAGATCGTCAAGATCGCTGAACACCCGTCCCTTGAGAGCGTTCATCATAACCTCCATCTGCTCCTTCATCGCTTGCATCTCTGCGGTGATATGTGGAGGAGTGGCATCCGTGAGGGATGGCATGCTCAAATTTTGTCGCTCTGGTCTACTCGGAACGTTATTGCCCTCTGGCCTTTCTCGCTCCCTTCTGTCGGCACTGGTGCCTTCTTGGTTCTACTCTTGGGTGCCATGACCTGCGTTTTTCTGGTGTAACTACTCCTCCAGATCGTGGTTCTCCTTAGTGAGACGTTCCACGGCGGTGGCCAAGGTCTAAACCTGCCTCTCGAGGGCTATTATGCGAGCTTCATTTCCCTGAACGTTGTTTGTGGTCGCCATCGAGCGAGTCAGCACCATGCAACTCTTTTGTTCGGGAAGCGTTTGTTATGGCTTTCGAATTAAAAAACAAATTCGTCAAATGATTTGTTCCCACAGACGGCGCCAACTGATGATATCGTGAAAATCACCAGTGAGCTACACGGTCTTCGCACGCTCGAAAGAATACCTACACAATGAAAACAGAAGAGACCTAACAGAGAGCACCGGTGTGGTGCCGGCCAAATACCCTCCGAAGGTCAAGTTAGAACTTATTCTCACAGCTCTAGAGTGCTAGAGAGGGTAAATTATCTGTACCTTGATTTGTGAGAGTATTGGGTTTTTATAGTAGAGAGTTGACACCTCTTCCTTGATACCGAAATCTTTTCCTTCTAGGACTCTACATGAATAGTCCCAAACGTGGTTAACAAAACATTTCCTTGTAGAAGAGATTTGCAAGTATCTTTCGGAATCCTTGTCGTGCTAGGACTCTATTTACCTTTGGATTCCACGGCGATCAAGCTTGTCTCGCAAGTATTTTCCATCTAAGATTTTCACTACATCTATCCATAACAGACCTTTGAACAAATTGGGCTTACCCTCTACCGGCCCACGGACATGGATCCATCAGGCCTATTCTCGGGCCTCATCAACTTACACTTTTACCCTCATCATAATGTGTGCATGGAAGTTAGGGATTAGAGGCTAGTTTAGAGAGTAGCCAACCTAGTTTGCACTACTAAGGTCATTTGTGCACCATTGATGGTTTGTGAATGGTTGACTCAAAGTTTTTGAGTAAATTGAAATGAGAGTAAGCACAGAGAACATGGTTGTTTATGTGGAAAACCCCTTGGTTATAGGGTGAAAAACAATGATGGATTCAACCTTTGCTCTTAAGAATGATTCTATTTATGGTAAAAGAGACTATTTACAAAGATTTCAGAGCAAGAATACACATCTATTAAACCCTTTGCTTTTCTCCCCTAGTTCTTTCTTAGCTCTCTGTTTTTTATTTCTTTTCCATACACTCACTAATGGCCAACTCCCTCCTTTTATAGACCAAGGAGACAGTCAGGGTTAGCGCTACAACCTATTCAAGGGTTCAAATGAACTCCCTGACTTCAAATATATATAAATAAATATATATATATATAATATTTTTTTTGTTAGTTTAATATTTTAAATGTATTCTTAATTTTTTTTTTGCACACCCTTATTACAAGGATTTTCGACTCTAAAAGTAAAGAGTAAGTGTTTGTGAATTGTAAGTGTAATTTTTTTTTTATAAATTTATATTATATGTGTGTGTCTAATATTGATAATGTACATTACTTTTTGTTATAATGTTTGTTGTTTAAATTATGATGTGTGTGAATGTTTTTGTGTACAATATAAACATAATATAACTTTATATAATTTAATAATTAGGAAATAGAGAGGATTTTTTTTGTTTTTTTATTTATTATTTACATGTGTGTGTATTGTTATCATATTATAATAACTTTTTGTTATAAAGTTAGTAAAATTCAAGAAAAAAAAATTGTAAAGTTAGTGATTGTTCAAGCAATTGATTGGTTAAATAGACACGTAATGCATAATTTTATGTATGAATAAGTGTGATTGTGTGCGTCAATAATTAATATGAAGCCAGTGAGTTGAGATTAGTCATTTAGTCTAAAATATTTTTATACAAACAAAGTCAAATAGATAATAACAACTGTATAAAGATAAGAATGTTAGACAAACTTAACAAAATAAAATGGTCATATTTTCTCAAATTTTTTTTTTGAAAACTTGTAAAATAAAATTGTAAAACTTCACGTATTATTGTTGTTGTTGTTGTTGTTGTTATTATTATTATTATTTGTCCATAATTCGATATATTTAAGTGCACTTTTTATTAAAAAAATTTAATGACCCCCCTAAACAAAATTCCTGAAGCCGCCATTGGAGGCAATTGGCATTGTACATGTGTCACTCTCCTAGAGGGGTCAAATATGCTATAACACAGTACATGGCAGGTGCGACGTTGTATGTTTTTGTGTACTAAAGGGTTGATGTTGTGCTGGTCGGTATCTTTGTCGCTCCTATCGTGACTTGGTTGAAGTCAGATTAGCCATAAACCCTAACTCTGCATATATATAGGGGTAATTATCTTCATGTGGTTGCTGAGAACTTGCAGTTGTAAGAAATGGCAGATTTAATTATAAAATACTCTGATCACATGTCATTGCTATATATATGTACTAGTTGCTAACCCGTGTGATGCATGGGAAAGCTGCTAAAAATGAGATCAACTCCAAGCAATGCACAAGAAAGCCGCTAAAAATGAGATCAACTCCAATTTATATAAATATATAAATAAATAAATATATATATTTATATTTGCATCATATATAAAACCGCAAGATCCAAAGCAAGTTAGACTACAAAATTGGATAAAAGAATCAATTGCACGTTACAAACTATCCAACTTTTATTGGTAGCCGAATCACTTGCATGTTCGAATTTGGTCTCAATGGATCAAGTGCAAATCCTTCATCTAGATATTCCAGTATTAGAATAGATGATATGTTTTTGATAGGTAAGAATTAAGATAAATAACAATTATACATATACACAAAACTCCCCAAAAAAATCATTTATTGAAGAACCTCAAAAATGTAAATTTTGCCAAACAAAACATCACATATAATGCATATGCACACATCTACATAACTTTTGAATCATCAAAGTGCAGCAACATTAGAAGCAACCTTTAGGCTTCTTCCCTATTTCAAGTGGCTCCTATACAATGTCCTTTTTCCTTCTCAGTTCTTTTCATCATTCTACAACATAAAAATCACAATCAACACGTATACATCTCATAAAATCCTCAAGCCTTTTTTTTCCTTTTCTTTTCCCCCTTCACCCTTCTTAGTTTGACTAAAGAGAAATCAAAGTGAATAAAAAACTGGAAAAATTGTTTAAAAAAATTAATAATTTAAAACTTAAAAGTCAAAGTTTACTTCTTTATGGCATCTCACATAGAGTAGATACAAAACCTTTTTTATTTTTTATTTTTATAAGAGTTCAAGTCAATTTCAAAACACAAACAGGTACAGTTCAATATGATTCAGCGAGAACCTTTGAGAATGAAACTACTACATACTTCAAATAATTGGAAACTTGTCAATGCATAACCTCAGTCATAATTAGAAAGACATTTATCATGAATGAGCTCTAAACTACCAAATAAAATTGAGCGGCATCATATTAGGACGATAGACTATCCTACATTAATTTTTTTTTTAATACTTAAAAAACATTCCATTGACAAATTGAAAGCACTCAAATAAAAATTTCATTAACAGATTTAGAACTATTGATTAAGAACCTAACAGTAATCATTCATGTTGACTTCTAAAAGTTCTACAATATGACGATGTTACAATAGTATCTAGCCAAACTTATTAGAGATGATCATACAAACAAAGAAGCAATGTCACCATGATACCTGGAAACAATGATATACCAAATGCTAAGTACACTAGCACTACCAAAGTAATAAAATATAAAGGTAACAGAAATACCTTGCAAAGAATCTATTTGTTTCTTTAAATATTCTTATTCTGATGTCATATTTGTAAGCTTAGTAGAATTTAGCAGCATATGATCCAAATCAAGAACCAAGTATAGCTTCTTATGACGTAATAAATTCTTCTTGTATGCTTTTTTGAAATTGACAATTTCAACATTGTGAAGCCTTAGTCCCTGCAAAAAATGTTCAAGCTTAGTCGAATTACCATGTGAATAAAAAAAGAAGATCATCACTATACTTATGCTACAATTATTCTTGAATAGGAATGGATTTATAAGTTCAAAGTTGGTTTACATCGTGTGACCACTAGTCATGGAGGACTCTATTCAGCCTTGCAGTAATAAGTGCAGCTGAATATCCAATAATGAAAACCCAATATGCACTTAAAGATATTTCATCAACATAAAAGTAACATTCTAGGCAGCAAAAATCCAGACACTCTAAAAAATAAATAAATAAATAACAACAACAACAACAACAACAACAAATGAAACATGACAAACATCAATTACCCTACCATAATTCAAAATAAGGAGCATAAAAAAAATACCCAATTGAAATTAGGAGGAAAAGTTTCATGTACGCATATGTCTTCTCAGTAGTAAGTTCTTGTTGTCTTTCCCACATTGCCTGTTGAGTTTGCACATCCTTGTTCTTCTCAAAACTCATTCTAACTTGAAAAACCTAAGTAATTCCAACCAAAACAAAAAATATATGTATGAATTTCAAAAAATATTTGCTGCAAACAAAAACTATCTGCAAAGCAACAGCTACAGCCCAACTGAAAACAAAAAATTAAAACCTATAAATTACAATTTGAGACAAACCAAGACAAAAATATTATATTACACATTGAAATGCCTTAAAAAGACACAAATAGATTACCTGCTATATGAAAAAAAATCATTAATGTAAGCATATATCGTATACACATAAAATAAAAAAATAAACTGAAAATTAATAAAGAATACTATCCTTTTTTTTCAACAACAAAAAAGGTGTCTCTATTGAGCAAATTTAGAATATTGTTATGTTCCTCCAACTATGAGATCTTCCAAACATGTAGATTCTTTTATACAAATTTATTTTTAGTTTAATCACTCCTTTATTATATACTCCATGTGTACTTGGATACATTTGTCATCAATAGCGATTGTTTTTTATAAAAAAAAAGAAAAAGAAATACACATTTTAATTCATTTTAAAATCATAGTACCTTAAAGAAAAATAAATATTTGATTTTAGATGAATGCTGTATATTTGACTAATATGTTTATAAATATTTTCAATGTTTATTTTGAATTTGAATTATTGAATTTGATTGGTTTCAAATGATTGTACCAATAATAAAGTGAATGTGTATATATAGGTGTTGAATTTAGAACCCGATAATTACAACTCCCCCTTCAGCCTTCATGTCAAAGCAAAACCCCACAACCTTATTATATACTATATAGAATATACCTCTCTGTTTTCTAATATTTGCCGGCCTTTCAGGGTAATTAACCCTGATTTTCAAACTATTTAGTTAGTAGGCCTAATTCTGAAACTATATTATTTAGTAACATCTCGAGCCTAAGAGGCTCGATTTTGGGCTTGTAAACCGAGCCTTTTAGGCTCGGTTTTCATGTTTTGATGGACTCTAACTTGGTATCGTTTCCACGTGGAAATCGAGTCTCTAAGACTCGATTTTTTCATGTTTTGATGGACTCTAACCTGGTATCGTTTCCACCTGGGCCTTCCTACATGGAAATCGAGTCTTAGAGACTCGATTTTCAATCTATGGTCCACGGCCTGCCACGTGGTTAGGGCAGCTACTGAACTTAGTCCTCATAATGTGGGTCTGGGGTCTCTCCATTTTTTCCTCCAAAAAACCCAACAGCTCTCTCTTCCTCTCCCACTCTCTCTCTCTCTCTCAATCTCATACAAAACTCACCCCATTTCAAAACCTCAAATCAAACTCACCCTTCATATTTTCACATCCTCATGTCAAGTAAGGTTTCTCACTCTCTTTAGTTGTTAGTTACATATATATATATATATATGTGTGTGTGTGTGTGTGTGTGTGTGTGTGTGTGTGTGTGTGTGTGCGTGTGTGTGTATTGTTAGGTTTTTTTATGGGTATGTATATCATGACTATTTTCTTTTTGTTTGGTTTGATATTGTTCTTTATATTTTTGATAGAATGATTTGAAGGTTTGTAATGGGGTGAGTTGTGTGTGTGTTTAGTTTTTTTTTTTTTTTTTTGATTGAGTATGATTAATGAATTTTTATTTTTTTATTTTAGGAAAATTTGATAATGATTGAGTGTATGTGCTAGGGTGAGTATATGCAAATGTGGGGTTTGTGTGTGTGAGAGAGAAATACTTCTTGTGTTTTCCTTGTCCTACCAGCATTATAACTTCCTCTTTCAATTTTTTTTAAATGAGTGCTAGCAGTATAACTCTTGAATTGACTTGTAAACTAAACAGCTGTTAAAAACACAACTAAAAACTACCTTGGACATATAAATTTTTTCCAAGACACTTAAGATACTCATAGAAAGTTGTAGGCTTGGCTTAATCATCAAAATACCCTTAGTTTGTTGGAGTTACAAAAAATCACATATGTTCTAATTTAAAACTAACCTCTACGTGTGATATAAATGACCAAATTTAAAGCTGTTTTACTGTAGACTCCAAAGCAAGGCCAAATTGAAAACTGTTCTATTGTAGACTCCAAAGCACTTGACCTTCGGAACCATAGAAGATTCTTCTGGCTTCTTCATGTCCTTTGCTCACGAAGTAGTCTCTTACTAATAAAATTATTTTTTCTATCCAAAAAAAAAAAAAAAAAAAAATTTGTAAGATTCTTCTCAACTTGGTGTTACATGTCATATTGTCATCCTCACGCAAGAAAAGTTTCTGTGGGTGCATTTCAGTAGTTTCTTTTTATACAAATCCTATTCTTTTTCTGAAATTTTTTTTAGTAAAGAGTTTTGGAACTTCAGATTCTTGAGGCTGAGTACTTCTACATAATCAAAATTATAAGAAGATATGGAAATTGAACTTATAAGTGGAGAATGGACTTAGGCATGGTTGCTGTCATATTACGGCAACTAGTAAAGACTTTAATTTTCTAAGTTAACCAAGTAGTCTTATAAAATTTCCCCTCCAAAATATGGAACCTTAAGATATTGGTGTAGCATTGTTTTGCAATGCATTACAGGCATTCATTGTTTGTGTTTACAAGCACAATTGCTTCTTTTTTTTGGCTTTTGTACTGGTTCTTTGCTCTCAAATATGCTGCAGATGCTGCTTGCACTGTACTGCGGGTGGACCAGGTACTGGGCTAATTTGACATAAAATAACTGGGCTAATTAGAAGAGTGCACATATATGAAACTTCTAATTTGGAGAGTGCACTTTTTGCTGGCTTATATTGTTAATTACAATAGGTTTTATATCACTTGATTAATTATAACACATATGGAACTGAATCTCAGTTACTTTGGTAATTTTTCTTTTCACATGAGTTTTATTAATTATACCATCCCTTTTTATGTCACAGATTATAATGGCTTGTTCAAGGGTGTCCAAAGTGAGATCAGCCTGCAGGGTGGGTGCCTAGCCCCTGTAACATTAGAATCTTATGTTGGTAGATTTAGTGTCTTATTTTATTTTGGGTAGATTGTAACTAGGAAACAAGACTTTGTATTTTCCTTTTTTTTACTAGATTGTACCTAGGAATCAAAGCAATGTAAAGTTCTTTCTACCAAGATGTAATTATTTCCAATTAATGAGAATGCATACTTATTCAAGATATATTATAATTTGTAAAGTTTTCTTATTTTACTTATAAAATAAGTGGCAACTCCATATGATCCTGAAAGGGGAAGGTGCTAATGCCTACACCCTTTTCTGAGAGCATCAAGTTTTCCGGTCTCTCACAGTGGCGATTTCGTTGGGGATATTGAGGACGAAGGTTTACATTAGACTTTAGATGACCAATTAAATACCCTTGTGTCTATATGATGTTTTTTGCTTGTCTGGTGTTGCTTATGTCTGTATATTGTTTGTACAATATTTTGTTTGAAATGCCATGTTGGTTGTTAAAAGCTTTCCCTAACTATCATTGTGTGTGCCATCAAACAACAAATATGTATGTACCCATCTCAACATCTGGTGGTAGTAACCATGGATCACCGGTCTTCATTAGATTCGGGTACTCAGTGGTGAACTCACCAACTCATACCCCAAAGTCACTAGATCATTTCTTGTTGATTAAAAATGATAGACCATACCATTTGGACCAACCTAATATTCATTACATTACAAGTTGGGAAGTGTAACGTCCTAGCTATGGGAAACAATAAAACAACAAACCCACCCTACAATGTAATGACTTAGAACCTGTCCTTAGGTCGGTCCATGTTAAAATTACATTGCATCCTGTGTGTGTTTGTTTGGTTGAGTGGATTGAAATAGATGGGGACCTAGCCTTGATTGACCTAGCCAAGCCTTTTCTTAGGGGAGAATTTGGTCAAGATCAGAGGGAAGACTCCAAAGAGAATCCAAGAGCGATATTCAAGCTAGTTCCAGTTCTAAGCCCTTCACAATACTAAAGCTCTTGTGTATAGAAGGTACCCCACAGTTACAGCACTGCAACCCATGTTTGACTTGCAAGACAGCCCGAGCCACAAGAGATCTGAAGACTCTGTCACGATGGTAGAAGGAGAGGAACACCAAAACGCTGAAGAACAGATGAGTACTCAAGAGCTACTAAACACAATGGTGGCTAGCCAAATCCAATTAAGGGAAGACATGAATCTCATGGTGCAACAGTTCCAGAATCTGTAGAGTAGTCAAGAAGGAGACAAAACTGATCATACTTTCCCTATCTCGGAGAGTGAGAAGAAGATTAATGAGAAGATGAGCAAGATGGAGGAGATGATTAAGATGGCACGCAGGATGGATGATCTCATTGATTATCAGTCTCTCTCTTTTCCCAGACGTAAGGCTACCTCCAAAGTTAAAAATGCCAATCTTGGAAAAATTTGATGGCACCGGCTACCCTAAGTCTCACTTGAAGATGTACATAAGGGCTATGCAGCCTTTGGGAGCTACTGAAGAGATGTTGGCATAAATGTTCCAAAATACCTTGACTGGAGCCGCCCTCAGATGGTTTCTTAACATGGAAGATAATAGAGCTCAAAACTGGGAAGATATTTGTAGGGAGTTCCATAACCAATACAAGTACAACATAGATGTGGACGTGACGAGAAGAGACTTGGAGACTACCAAGTAAGAGCCAAAGGAGTCCTTTTCAGCCTTCATAAACAATTGGAGGTCCAAAGCTGCCTAGATGATGAATAGACCAAATGAAGAAGAACAATTGACAATGGTTGTAAAAAATTTGTTGCCTGTATACTGTGGACTCAATGAGGGGAGTCGCCACCTAGTTTTTACAATAGTCTAGGAACCATATATATTGTGTCCTCTTGAGGAAGGACCATTGATTTTACTACCAGAGTATGGGTTCGGAGTTTAGGTACGCTTTTGGGAAGGTGTTAGGCACCCAAGATTGCTCAACCCTAAGTTTGGCCTCCCATCGTTGTGTCTTATGTCTTAACCCTATTAAAAACGACTTCAACACTTTCATTCTAAATTCATACACACACTAATATGCATCTAACACACAACATGACATCTTTATCCCAAAACAAACATATCTATTCACCAAGCAAAAGAGAGCCAAACATACATAAGAAACCCTAGCATTCATCTAACATGTGAAAATCCTATCATACATCTAAACAAGGCAGTAACCCCAAACATGGCAGCAACCATATCATCAATAGCAAGCAAATCATATTATAAACAAGGCATTAACTTTATACACATATACCAAAGGAGGATTAAACAAACAACATGCATGTTCATGTGAATACATAACTTACCTTACTTTCCTTGCAGCATCTCAGCACCTATGGCATCATGAATGGGCATGTGAATGCATGCTCATGGCATTCAAAACAAGAAGCAAACATAAAACCCTAATCTAAGCATGTTTAAAGATAAACAAGCATATAAGATAGAGGCACAAGTACGTATAAACATATGAAAAGGTTTTAAAAAGAGACAAAGCATATGAAACAATCCAACCAAACAACATAAGGAATCTAGATTAGGGTTTCTGGACAAGCACCTGCATACACAGCCAGAGGCCTGTGTATGCAGGATTTAACCTACATACACATGCTCATGGCATGCGTGCATGAGACTTGTTCAAGAACCCTAACTCAGAAACACGAAGCAGAAAACAAAGCATGAACAAAAACCTTAATTCTAACAACCAAACATGCTCAGAACATAAAAAGAACCATGAAACTAACCTAAGCAAACATATAAACACAAAACAAGATTTAAACTAAAAGGAAAGGTAAAAAAGAAAAAGGAAGTAAGAATGAATACCTTAAAGCAAAAATCTCCTAGGCTTGATTTTTGACCGTTCCCCTCAGTCAAATTTATCACAGTCAATAAACACGTGATTAGTAATCTTAAACTCAAAGGATTAGGACCAGAAAATATCCCAATCAAATAAAATTGACTTGAGAGTGTTTTGTGAAAAACTCCCTTTTGATTCACTATTTTATAGTGAATCTTAGGTTTTTCCCGTGAGATTTTTATGTGTTCTCAAAATGTACCATGTAAGGCTTTTATAGTAGAAAAAATGGGGTTTGGAACAGCTCCCAGACGATGTGGGATTCATTCCAAACCTTAGTATGTCTCTGAAACCCTAGCTGCGTATGTAGGAACTGGCCCGTGTACGCAAGCCGTGACCCACGTACGTAGGCCAAGGGTCACTTTGGTCATTCTATTTCCAAAAATAGATTTTTGCTCATATAAAAAGTTATATTTTCTATTTTAACAATTCTCAAGTCAATTTAATATCTAATTGGGCTCTAAACTGGCCTTGGTAGTTCTAAGCGGGTCATTTTAGAGGTTTTGGTGTATCTATGGGTTTTTTGATATTTC